>LYUA01000073.1:1420515-1431335 GCA_002093875.1 Calopteryx splendens | reverse complement strand
AGAATGAATTATCTTCTTTGTCCAATCATTTCTATACATTTTCACCATTGTCATATATAAAATTGAAAAATGTAGTCATGTCCTAATTTAGCATCTGGAATTTGATATAATGCACTTGGATATGAGGAACCAAGGATGACATGAAACCCAATCAAAAAAGAACTTCCTTTGGTTGAATTGGTGTAAATAAGAATCATGTGAGATCAACTGCAATATGAATAAAAATCAAGGCAGAACTAGCAGGATTCCACAATCATTTAATTTTTCAGGTAAAAGACAGAAATGATTTCTAAAACATGAGTTTTTATTAAATAAAAGTGTATTTTACTTCACTTAACACAGAATCCAACAAAATGACAATCCATTTCATTCAATAGACTGAAAGTTAACAAAAATAAAGGCATTTCAAAAAGAGTAAAATATTAGCAATAGAAATGCATATCAATTACCCACAACATATGCATCCAGTTTATCCATAAATTACATGGCAAACAACCAATACAATATAATTCATATCACTTATAAAAATTAATAACACAGCCTTGCATGACTAGTTTGAATTCCAAATCACTTGGAAACCATGAGTATTCAAAGCTATTTGAGAAATATTAACAATTCAAATAAATACATGATCAAAATCAAACTTTTATGGTATAACAAACAAATTATGCATTTATTAAAAGCTGTAGCGCAACAAATAATTTACTTTGGGCAAAAACAGCCATAGCATAAATTGTATACTTAAATAACACAAACCAAATAAGGGTTACACTTTGTATTAACAAAACTCACTTAAGAGTAACCCTAACTTGGGCCCATTCAGTTTACATATTTCCATATGTATAAACAGCCTATTTCTTCAAATATACCACCGTTATTTACAAATACTGGAAAAGTAGGTATTGTAATTCTATTTTCAGGAGTGAAAATCCTTTTCTCTTCACTTTGTGTTCGAAACACAAACTAGTGCACTACCATGATAAAACAAGCTGAAATGCAACTCCTCTTTCAAGACTTTCCAATTGATAGCAACCCCATTGAAACCCTTTCACAAAGGGAAACGGGGAACTTTATGAAAGTGCATTTAAAGCAATGGTTGTGTTCTTTAGCTTTCATTTAAAAAAAGCTAATATAAATATATTTGCTAGGAATGAGGGTGAATTAAATTTTTTATGAATATAAAATCTGCTTGATCTGATATGACTAGAGCAGCAGCGAAATGAAGTGTGTATTACTGGAATGTGATTTGTGTTTTTGACACTGGCTCTCTCCCATCCATGATGCCACCAGGATAAACACCTAAGGACTCCCGGCCTTTATTGTCATCATCATCTTCTTCATTTCCTCCAGGTGGATCCACAAATATTTGATTCAGCCTTGAAGCAAAATCAACAGAGCCATTTAAAGCAAGAGCCTCAGCATAGTCTTCAATATCCTGGCTGTACCTAAGGCAAGGAGGTAAATTAATATCCATGAAAACTTAAAATAGCACTCTTTTGAAATTACATAGGTATCTAACGCATGGAATCTTGATCTTAAAAATGCATTGAGTATGGAACACAAAATAAATCTTAACCCTACACAATATCCTTCAGGTCAGTGCAAGAATGTACAGGGAGATTGTAAGGATACCAATCATGAAAATTGAAAGGAAGAATTCTTATGGAGGGATATGCATTAACTCATTAGTGCTGTCTTCTCTTTGTATTGTGATTAAAAATTGTTCAACAGAAAAATTAATCCTTAAATCTCTATGTTAGACAGGACATTCTCTAATTTTGTCACAATATTATAACCTGCCAATTTGGTGTTGAAATTATATTAGTTTTTTTTAATGTCTGTCAAATAAAACTACACCACGGATATCTTTGTAATTGGTTTAATCAAGTTTTGAGTTTGCAGGGGCCCTGATCCTAAATTACGTAGTAACTGAAAGATGATTAATATCCTTTCATGGCAGTTTTTCTTTTTTAATTAGGCAGCTTTCATATGTATTTTGTCCAATTCTTGCTTCTTGAGAAAGGCCCCAAATTTTCACCACATTTGATCCGGCATTTAACTAAATACAAAGGAGTCACAGCCTATAAGGCAGATTTAATATTCACCAATATCAAATAGCTCAATGAAACTTTAGGAATAAGTTAAGAGTTCATTAAAAAAACCTGCATTTTTGATAATCTTGAAATTGAATTTACTGTGGATTCAAGACACATATATAATTAACTTATAATTTATGGGATAAACAAATGCATATTTTATTACGTGCAGATGCTGGTGTGCAAACATGATTTCCATTAAACTTAAATAGTAATTACAGGAGTCTTGTGATTCACCAAATCTGATTATTGTAGGGTGTAAGAAAAAAATCGATAATTCCCATGTTTACCTGCTTCTAGGTCTTCCAACTGGAACACTGCTGGATGAGTTCCCTGTTCCAGAACCATAGTCAATGTCATCAACAGCCTCCAATGAAATGTGAGACCCTTCAATTATAACATAGAACTTGATTAGAAGACTAGTAAACAGTTACTGAATCAGCATACCAATGACTAGTGAACATACAAAATAAACTGAAAGTTTAAAAATTTAGAACATTATAATATAGATGCATTAAATTTCAATTAGGTGATAACATGAAGGAAATCGGGATGCATAATTCAATAATGAATTATCAAACTTCATGTCAAATTGGTACACTCACCTGACTGGAAAAGGGATTCTGAAACAAGAAGATTCCGGTCAAGAAATCCAGAAGCCAACCCTGTTCCACCACAGCCTTCATCTATATAGGAACCATCTTCCATATCACCAGCATAATCTTCACCCCATGGGTCAGAAGCCCCATCTGCCTGGCTGGTCACCATATCTAGCCACTGTGTGTTGTGATGCCTAAACTTCTCAACCTGGATTCGCTTTTTCCAGTCTTCCCTGTGTTCCTGGTGACAACGAAAACACAAATTTTGGCACAAATTGACACCAATGAATTTATGAGCATTCAGCATAAAAAAAGTGAAATACTCAAGTCCAGAGAAAGAAAAGGAGGGCAAATGTGAATCATCCACTACTGAATTGTTTACAAGATGAGGTTGTACAAAGCATGTACTGCTATTTTATCTTTAACTAAACCAAAATGGATGGAGGCTTGGCACAAAATTAGTCTCTTAAATTAACCTTTCTAGTTGATTATAGATAACACTTTTTATGAAATACATCCTGTGGAGGAACTTTATGCATAGGATGAATAAGAACCATTGTAAAATATCTCCTGAAAGAGCAACATTTTTTTTAACTAGGGGAACAATAACCATTTTTGATAGAGTTATCAAGGATGAGGAGAAGTAACTACTGAGTGTCATGAAAAGATTTTGTGACAGTATCTCTTTTAGCTGCAATTTGTATTGTGCTTCACTGCACTCTTACGGTAAGCTGTTCTTATTACATCTTAAGTTAAACTATCTTAATTTTGAATCGCAATTTCATGTGTACAAATATGTCTGTCCTTAAAGAGGCATACATTAGTGAATTATCTGTTTGAATAAATAGTATTTTATTCATTCCCTGGTATCCTCCAGAAATTAACAAGTATTGGATTAGGTCAAAAATGTAATATTTTGGGGTAAAGTCTAATAGGAATTCTATTCATACATAGTTTGATAGTGAAATGCTAAATCCACATTTGGTTTTTACTGTTTTATTCACAAGGACATCCATTATTTCTTCAAAAGAAATTTTTAATAGAAGTTAGAATAAGTAGAAGAAAGAAGTACTCTTAGAATTGTGGCAAACATTGGGCAATGAATAAGGATAATTTAATGTAAAATAATACATGAGCATATATAAAATGGAATTAAGGCATAGCTGATATTTTTAAAACATGCTTACATATTTTGACACCAGTTTAATTTGTTCCTTACTTTCTTATGCATCCAATCATATTAAATTTATCATGCTGAAAATAAGATGATGATAATAATTTGATTCATATGAAAAATTGAAAGTTTTTCTTTAAAATCATCAAAATTAAGATTCCTTGCAACTCCAATCACATTGCATTAAATAACATTGAGCTTACAGTAAAATTCCAAATGGAGGCATCGGACTTATAATATAGGTGCATTAATAAATTGGCACATTGCACCAATAATAACTAAGTAATATTTTAAAGCAATAGAAGGAAAACAGCAAGAAACAAAATAGCTGCAAAGGTAAGTAAACAAAATAATAGAAAGCTAACTGTAACATCTTAAAAAAAATATTAACGCATGGAGCAAAATGGAATGTGGTAGACAGCAAAAATAATGTTTAGTTCAAAATTTATCTACTCCACCACGTGAAAGGTTATTTGCAAATTTCTCCATTTGTGCAGAGTCAAATCCATGAAACATTGAGTTGCCTTGCCATTAAGGTTTTTGCAAGTTAGTTAAATGGTAATACAAAAGGAAGAAGCATTTTCATTAAAATCTTGGTATTACAAAATCTCTTACAATAGAACCGATGGTTCCAGTTTTCAAACTTCAGATTGAAAATTAATAATGATTCACATTTACATAAGCACATGACATTCATACTTACAGCTATTATATCCAGAGTTGCATCACATACTTTAGTGATCTGCACATTCTTGTCATGCATCAAGTCAAGTAAGTATGCAGGAGCATCTAGTGAGATTGCTAAGGACATTAATCCAGATTCAGATTGATGATTTAATTAATTCCAGTCAAGAGACAGCAGAAAAACAACATAAATAAATATCCCATAAAATTCATTGTTTAAAATATGAAAGTTTATGCAAGTGACTGCTGTGTGAACAACGTTGATTGGTTAGCATATTTACTTTTATTTCCTGAAAACAGTTCCTGACTTATGCACTTCCAACTCATTAATGTATTTGCAAACATGTTAGCAGCTAAATCCAATGGTTTTGGTGCATACAAAATACTCTAAAATATCTACTAGTGCTGTTGATACATGTGATTTTTTTAACTCTGTGGGATGGGGTTTAAAATATCAGGGTTCCATCCATCAGGGTTTCCTACCAATCCCTCCACTCGGGTTTTTCCCCCTTCCTCCCACTCAGGGTTTCTCACCCCCCCAGGATTCTCACCCATCCATACAATGCTACACAAACCTTATCGACTGTGAGCACACTCATTTATAGCAAAGTTGAAACACTAGATCGCTATCACTAGAATACTGAAATGGTATCAATTGCAAAAGTTCCTTTCAAGGGCCAAATGCTTGAATTACAATCTTCTTCAAACAAAACTTGTTCTAGTTAAATTCATTTAATGAAGCAAATTTAAAAAATAACATAAAAACATTATCACTTCTTGGATCTGAGCCTGGGCCATTGCAAAAAATTATCTACTCCCTTTTCTAGTGAAGGGGAGTAGTTGAAATGAAATAATGATATAATCATATGAGTTAAGAAAATGCTTACCCATTCAATAGTGAATCCATGGCCCAACAAAGTATAATTATATTTTAAAGTATATATTTCCAAGGTCTATTTCTAAAAATGTCTACATATACACATAATCTTCACGCCATCCCCTTTTAGGATAGTCATGGTCAAGAAAGGTGCTAAAAAATATAATTATATATTTTAATTTTGGGGAGATTGATGGGTTACAATGTAAAATTACATACTTCAGCATAGAATAAATTAAAAATATTTGATTTACTCATTGTGAAATATGCAATGAGTATTTTAGAAATAAAATTTACTAATGTCATAGTCATTTTTTGCAGGGTAGGTACAGTGAAACATTATTTCCAATTTTTCTACTTTTAAGTTTGTTCCCAATTTCTATGACCTTGTTTAGAGATACATATATGCTACAAAGCACTTTCTTCTTCACAGAAATTTTCTTTATTATGCCTGTTGCTCATATTTTCTATGTGCTTTCGAGGGGTTTAGAGAGGAGAGGGTTTATCATTCAATCAATTTGCACTTTTCAATATTTATGCATAATTAATTCTTTCCTTTCATTGAATAAATAAAACCTTTTAAATAACTCTCATATATGTTTGAACCTTTGGTACAATGATTTTCATGTGGCAAATTCATTATCAAATTATTAATTCAGTCTCACCCAGTAGAATAAAATCTGACTCATATTGTTCCACATACACATCACATTTAGACTTGACTGATATATTGTCACTATTTTCATTGCCATTAATTAGATCTCATAGTTCAGATAATCTTATCCTCAGGGTGTGGAGGCATTTCATTGGTGTCAATTTTATTGGTTTGAGTCATTGCAATTATACTTTACCGATGAATTCTCTCACTAATCACTGTTTCACCCCCTGTAGTTAACCTTTTAAAATTGTATTACAGGATGGCAAGGACATCATTGGAACCCTCAGAAGTAAAATTTTATACATTTAGTCACTTATGTGGTCATCCTCTTCCCCCAACCTTCAGGAATACCCAAGCACACACAAGGTCACAAAAAGACGGAAGGAAATGGAAATCCAGGTTCAAATGTGGTCATAGAACCATGTTAAAAACTCAGGTAAGGAATCTGCTGATTTTTTCTTAACAGCACTAATCACCTATCTTGATGGACTGCATGAGTTTTACAACTGACTGGAGAATAAACATAATTAAGAATCATGTATCAAATACGAAACCAATTCCATACCAATGTTATCCCAGCATTTTTTCACACACATCCGAGGTGTTTCATACAAAATTGTGATTCTTGATATATGTCCACATGATAACAATAACATGAAATTCAGCCACTGAAGTGAAAACTTGAATTTTTACACTTCTAACAAATTTTTATTTTTAAAAAAGGATACCAGTTTCTTGAAGAAGATACTCTCTGGTTGACACATGTTTACTCAACTGGAAAAACACGTACACAACTTGCAACACAATTTCATCATCCTCCTGCTTAGCTATAAATGAAAATTAAAAAGATAAACTTTTATTACCCTGATGCTCGCTGACTTCAAACCATAAATAACTTCAAATAATAAATAAAACCATTCCTCTGCTATAAAAGAGATTATACAAAGGAACGTGAAGGAAGCATATACCTTTAAGAAGCTCTATTAATGAGAGGATGGCATCAGCTTTGCAAAGTAGCATTGCACAGGCATCATCGGCAGCAACAGTTCCAAGAAAGTTAACAATTTCTAGCACCACATCATCCTCTGCTACACCTATAAAAGAAAGACCAGTGCATGTGGTTCATTTCTATACACACAATCAACACTCACACTACCAAATTAAGACTCAAAATAGTTTTTTTAAACTCTTATGAGCTTACACTGCTGTAGATTTAGGTGGTTGGAAGTATTTTAAAGGTGAATGAAGAAGTGAAAATCCTAAGAAAGCTGCAAAAATATCTGGCTTGAGAAAAAATACCAGAAAAATCTTTTAGAAAAAAATATCATTAGGAGATGAAGTAAAAGTTATTTTTTTGTCATTATTCTCAATAGGAATGCTTAATTTAGAATAATTTCATGACATCCCATGCAAACATTTTCTTTCCATGAAATTCCCTAATTTTTTCCATTTTCTCAGCAGCTAGCCATCTTACACTTAAGGTGATAAAACATAATCTGCCTTTTTTATAGGGCACAATAATTTTTTTAATACCATAGAAATAGAAAAACATTGGGCATCACTAAGCAGCCATAAGAGGAGGCCAGGTTTAATTGCCAAAATTTTGATAATATAATTGCATGATAATTTATAACCCTTATTTCATTAACCCCAGCCAGCAACAAAAAGACCAGGCCCACCACAATTGCCATTGTAGATATAGTGCTCCTTCCCTGTTAAGAGTTATAACAGAAAAGACGTAGATGAGGGGTCATTGAAATCAGATGATGTTCAATGGGTCACATCCTAAATGTATAGTGTGTGTACTCTCAAGGTGGTGTTGAATGTGCTTCATGGATGTCAAAAGTTAAATACAAATGATAACATATATTAGTAGGCATGTACAATGGATCCCCACTTTGCGATAGGTTCATATTATACTAAATTTCATTCACAATGTCCACGCTCAGCGAATCAACTCATGGCTCACTTTACAACTGAATGCTAACATTATGATTATGCGACTCCATAGAAATTTCACATTTTATTACAGCATTTCAGTCCTTCAATCATCCTCTTTTCTGTATTTCATGCCCTGGAATAATTTATGAACTCTGGTTAAATATATATAAGTACATATTACTGCATGTGCATTTCACCTATGTTGGTTTGTGCTATTGTCACTCAAAGCAATCAAAATGACAAAGAGGTGATACAGTATGACATGTTAATTATCACCACAGTTATAAATATTTTACCTATTGAAAGGTTCTTATTTAAATCTCGACTCCTCTCATACCAGGGAGTACTGTCCCTCTATTCTCTAAGCCATTTACTCTTAAGCCCTTGACTTTGGCAGGGCTGAGAGTAGAGAAGAGGAAGGTAAAAGATTTGAAAACAGAACAGGTGGAGTAGAAGCTATCCACACATGTTAACATGCATTAGTGAAAATATATCTTTCATTATTTCCTTCTTTGACATAAAAGCACCCCTCTCTTTAATTCCCATCCCTCACTAATTCAATTTTGCAAGTGTTTATGGGCTTGAGTTTCTCGTTTTATTTTATGAGCACCTGCTTTATCACATCAAGTTAACACCTACTCTGGTTAAGAGAAGATAACAGAAGACCTAGATGAAAGAGAGCAATTGGCTTTATAACTCAAACAGATAGAAAAAAGTAATATATACTTTATATTTGTAAAGTGTATTTCTCATTGTAATTAAATTAGTCTTATGATTTCTACATTAGAAATCAATAAAACTTTCAGGTTTTGGTGACACCTGAGATGTCATTGCCTGCATTCCAACAACAATGCTATTTTTATTCAGCAGCATTAATTGTTAGATATTGCCTACTGCCATCTTGCCAGGTACCTCATCCTTGATGATAATGAGTGTTAGAAGTTAAATCAGAGTTTTTTTTGCCTCTCTGAACCAGGTGTGCTGCTTAAATTATGGGATAATTTAAGAGGGTTGTTCAATAAAGTGTCCATAAAATTTAATTTGCTTAGCTTACTGTACAAAAATTTAATTCTATGTTACATTGTTAGCTTAATGTGTAATTTATATGTGGTACAAGTTTCATTGATTTGACTCCTGTATTGCATCTGTGGCAGCAATTCCAAGTTGAAACATGTTCAGTTTACCTACAGCAATGATGGAAGTAATAAGCTCCATTGCAATTTTTCTTTTGTCAGAACAAATATTCGAGGCTTATGTCATGCTATAGGAAGCTTTAAGAAGAGTCCATTCTTCCCTTTAGAACAGCTATAAGATGTTTTAAGATGGGAGAAAATTTCATGCCACCCACACATTGGTAATGAAAAAATTGCACACAAGACATGTTTGTGCACAATGGGTTTCGAGACTGCTCATACCAGAAAAACAGAACGTTCTGGCTGAATATCTCATGAAAATCAATGAGTTTTTCACCCTCCCTATAGTCCACAACTAGCCCCATGTGACTTTCTCCTGTTACCCTATATGAAGAAACACCTAAATGGAAATCGTACAGTTGCCATAGGTGAAATGAACATTTTAACTTGCAATGGATGCCACTGACATAATACTGGAGTCAAATCAGTGAAAACTATATCCCATAATTTATATATACATACACAAATATATAACATAAATTAAATTTTTGCACAATAAACTATGCAAAAAAAATTTAAGAGCATGGTTTATTGAACAGCCCATGTATAATTGGACTTAAGAAGTCAGAGATTTTCATGTAATCATATTAAGTTGTTCAGTATGCATTAAAATTATTTAATTTGCCACCATCATTATTTTTCCCTGCAGTGGGTAACCAAATGTGAAAAGGAAATTTAATACACGCAAGCATGACCAAATAGTCCAGAGTGGATTACCACAAATAAATGTGTTACATTATGGGTTCACTTTATTAAATTTTCACAATATGATTGGTTCCATAGAATGGATTAATATCATAAAGAAGCACCCTACTGCAATGATAATAAGGGTTTTTTTTCTATTTTGGAGTGATTTGTAGTTATCTAAAGATGAACAAATAGAAAAGAGGGATGCAAAACAGGAAATCCACATTGGTAATCTAAAATCCCTTATTTTAGGATGCTCTTGAAAGGATTGTCCATTAACCCAAAAGAGGAGTTCAAAAATGAGGAGGGAAAAGATACTAAGTCAGGGATTGAGATATAAAATGGTTAAAATAAATTTTTGCATAGGGCATTATGAGGGTGAAACTGCGACAAGGGAGAGAAAGCAATCAGTAAACACCATAAATGCATGTTCCTTAATTTTCTCTTTTTAGCAATGGACATAGAATTCTGGACTTTATGGATTAAGAATTCTAACCAAGGTAGGAAAAATTTTGAAAACCACAATTCATCTGTCATGGTTGAAAAATTACCAAAATTTCACATAAGTTGATTTCAAACAACCTTGATTTTTATAATCCCTGGTAGTAATGTAAATCAAGATTTTACCATGCCATGCCAGATAATTAAATTCAATGGAAAAAATAACCAAATATACCATTTTTGAATCAAAATCAAATTATGTACACACAATAAAAATATATTTTTCCTTGGAAACTTTTTAGAAATTTAAATACTTATATTTACTGAAATAATATATTTCTGAAAGGTGATGGCCTCAGAAATGCAAATAGGAAAAAAACTAAAAGAAATAAGCATAAGGAACCTCAAAGAAAGTTAACACTTTCAGCGCAGATGACTGCTTAAGCAGTCATGCCGCCCCCATGCTCTGG
>LYUA01000073.1:1320671-1330974 GCA_002093875.1 Calopteryx splendens | reverse complement strand
TATATATATATATATATATATATATATTTATATATATATTAAAAAAGCATTTTTTTCTAGTAGCTACAAGGGTATTTTAGAAAAAAACTTTAATATTATATCAATGGACTGACGTACAAAATACATGGGTGCAACACTAGTTAACATTATGTAGGTATGTATGTACATACACATAACTGGAAGTAATGCAGGCAACTTTTAGCATGGGAATGATAACAATCAAATTAGTCAACTCAAAAATTGCCTTTGATAGGGCTGAGGTTGGAGCTCATGATGTGTGAAATTCACATAATCAAGACTGGGGTTCAAGTTTCTTTCCTGAGATCACTTGAGGTTTCCTATGAAGTTCTGATTTCTAGAAAATCAAACCTCTTTGATTTTAGATGGGCTGGTCCAAGAAAATGCCTAAGGCCATTTGAGTTTGGGACACTAAGGTCAGTTAGCCAAACACTCCATCTAATAGGCTACTACTTTGTTACATAAAAATGAAGGATCACTTCATAGGTTTTTCTACACACCATTAGCAGCTTGAAGGCTTAGTCTAATGACTGTAAGTGATGTGAGCATGACTTGTCATAAGGTCATTATTTATCCATGAAACACTCATTATTCAGTTCATAGAATTTAATTATAATGTTTTTTATGCTACATAGTTAAGTTCTTATTGTCATTGTCAATAAATGAAATTAAGTTCTGTAAGAGATCGTAACCATCTTTAAATCAAAAAGGTCAGTTATGTACTCACTCCCGAAGAAAGAATAGAAATAAATACTCTGCTGACATGATTGACTACCTAACATACACATACATAAATAGGGCTGATAATGCATGTTGTGTTTCACATGTAAGTGCCGACATTAGGCATGGATATAATATTGATAAATTTTAAGATTGAAATTCTAGAATAAATACTCAATATAAATAAAAAATAGATTCCAAAACATGCATTGAAACAACTACAATGGAACAATTGTTTGTATTATAATGAACTTTTCATGCTATATATTTTTCTAACAAAATCAGGTAACTATTTGTGCAATGCTTCTAGTTGAGCAATTAAGTAAATACAAGTATTCAATACCAATAATGAATCTAGAGTAAGGAAACTCCCCCTTCTTCATAAATTCAGAATTGAACCTCACTATATGGATATTAGGGTTATTTTAGGGAAATTGAGGTAGATATTTGGGAGATTATAGATTAAATAGATGTATAGAAACAATATTAAGTGATGTGCCATACCGAATAGAGTGACAAGGGCCTTAAACTAACATTTTAAACATATCAGGAGACAGGTGAAATTAAAATGCATAAAACTGAATTTTTAAATCCCAGGTATTTGTGCCTAAAGTTTATTGTTAACTCTTACCCCTGTATTATTCCATTCAATATGTTGCATACACTGATTACTCCATTTTCTTATTAAATCCCAGTTATTTTACTGGTAGCAATGGTAAGTTATCTACATGTGCTTAATATAACAGGAACGCTTGAAATACATACTCATTATAAACGGGTATGAAAATTATATTTCATTTCAACCTCTGAACCCAAGAAATATTTATAATTTTTAAAAAATTGTTTGGGTTCTTTATTACTTTCTAATGAACGTGGTATACTTAGGAATTTCTTGTTTAAGCTGGCAAGAAAAGCAAAATATATATAGAAGATCATTTTGTAGATAATGTCAGTGACTATTCAGCCTTAGGAATGAAGATGCTTACCTGGAATTCTTACTTGAAAGCAGAAATTTATAGATACCATGAAAGAACATACTAAGAGACAACCCACCCACAGGCAAAAGTACTAAAAAATGCTTCATTAGAAGTCAAAACCATTTCATGGAAGGTGATTAATGAGCATGGCTTCATGCGCATTTATTGTAATTAATTTTACAACAAAAACATTTAGCCCCACTCCAATGTGAGAGTAATATCCTTGTAACACAAATGAATTGGCCTGTATTTTTCATAAATAAAAAATGACAAGAATTACAAAAAAGTCAATTCTTGCAATGATATTCGAAAAAACTATGTACTTCCAATGGGGCATATCAATATTAACAATTGCAAAAGTGGGTACATACATTAAAATATGATGGGATGTTCCCAAATTAGGTATAATTATCAGGTTTTAAAACAATTTGAAAATACAACCAAAATAAGGAGAACAAGGTTGAAAACTATCAGTAAAAATTACCACCACCTAGTTAGCATTTACCACTTGCAACCCAGTTCTCTTAACCGGTCCAAGTGATCCAACCAGACCATGTTAGCAACTGTAGTTAATACTATATTTCTTGCCTTATCTTCTAACCAGCCACTATTCCAACTCCTCTGTTCTTCCCTTCTGCCTACTTTTTCAGGTTATCTACTTACTTTCCTTGAACCAACTATTGTATTCATTCACAACTAGTAAGATTTTTTCCAGCTGGTCTTAAGGCTTGCATTCCATCACAACATTTTCCATTATGTGGATATCAATGTTTCATAACGTCGAAAATATGTTTTCCAAACAATTATCAAATAGCAAAAGATAAGACCTGATGAATGATAATTATATTTAAACAAAAGCAATACCTAGCACTATAATACACCTCAACCAAGAACTACTATACAACCGAACTACCACTATATATACTGATATGTAATTTTAAAAACATGAAACACTTTAAAGCCATTAAACATCTAAGGCACTGGGGAAATAAATGCTAATGGAGAAAAAAAGCATGCATTGCCTTACTGTTACCAGGATATAATCTTAAATTAGTTAACCTTAAAGTCACAAGGGATCATTATCAGGAAATCTAAACAATACTGTTTGATTATTTCATAAACACCATCAAAAAAGCATACAAAACTTTTGGAGAGACAATTGATGGACCCAGGGGATTCTAACATAAAGACGATTTGACGAAAAGCATGTAGTAACACTGAATTAAATGGAATAGCAAACTGAGAGTAAACAGACAGTACATTAGAAGGCAACAACAGCACATGCACAAATCACTAAAACAATCAAGCAAGCTTGAAAAGTTTGTGCTTTACACAAAACAACGCAAGGTACTAAAGTCAAAATAACTATGCATGGTACAAATAACTTGCATGATAGGATATGACGCAAGTATATTCACATAACACACACAGAATAAAGCAATGAAAAGAAAGATTCCTCAGCAAAAATTGCTTGAATACTACCAATGAAAACTAATTTGCTGAAAAAATCAAGAAGTGGGAGAAAATGAGTCCAACCTTTTCACTTATCTTAATTTTCCACATTCCACATGCAAATTTCAAACTCAAAAACGATCCTACCCGAGCAGGCTTCTTCCAAATACCCCTCCCCTAAATGCATTTGATTCACTACTCAAGTTATCAAAATGCACTGCTTGCAATCTCACACAACAATAAATCCCTTTTGGCTACCTGGGCCATGATCGGACGTGTAGATGACGGTAGCACTTTGACGAGCCGTGTAAGGGGAACTCCTTGTCTCCACCATGGGGTCATAGTCGGCTATCTTCCCTGGCTGCTGGTGATGACCATGGTGGCTATACTGCACTGCAGGCGGTGGTTGTTGCTGTTGCTGCTGCTGGTGTGTTGGCGGTTGGCCACGATAATGAGTGTTGTTGTTACCTGTCCTCTGTGGTTCGTAGTGCTGCGGATGGTGGTGGTGGTGGTGATGGTGTTGTTGCTGTTGTTGTTGTTGCTGTGGCTGTTGCTGCTGGGGTGGCTGTGGTGGTGGAGGTTGGTGCTGCATTATGGGATGGTGATGGTTGTGGTTCTGGTGGTTGGGCTGATGGTTGGCTGCAGGGGCAGGATGAGGAGGGGGGGCCATTCCCCCCCCTCCTCCCCCATCACTACCCATCCCCGACAACACCTCCTCCTCTGAGCATTGGGACAAAGCAAGGACGTGACAGGTCAAAGGGCTAGCCATAAGGGGCACACAAGGACACTATGACAACTAGGTTCAAGCTGTTTTGGGAGGCTTAAATAGAGTTATTCCTATATAAAACGAGATGAAAATAGCAAAGCAAGAGGAATATGGGACACAAATTAGACAAAAACCAGACAAATGTAAAATGACATGGTATCAGAGGGCAGTAAAGTACTAACCATACTTCACAGAACTCTACTCCGAAGGAATGCAATTAACTAGTGATATATTTTGCTAAATGAAATTATGGTACGCAATCATGTTCTATAAACATTAAAAATTATAAAGAGCAAAACAAAAAAGTAGTACACTAACTGAGGTTCAACTAAACTAACTATACAGCTTATTTACTTGTAATCAAAATACAATAATGAAAACCTAATGAACACATAATAAAAACATGGCATGGCTTCGATGAAAATAGATTTGGCTTCCATTAAGATTGGTTATGGAAAATGGAAATAAATATTTATTACATGTAATTAACTTGATAATACTATTCAAATTCTAAAATAGAATGTTCACTTAAAAATGAATGCTTGTGTCTTCAACCTGGGTTCTCAATACTTCCTACCAATTCCACTTCAAATGATTTTGGCATGTAAACAGAAAAATTAGGGGCAGACAACACAACATAAAAAACACCAACCCAATAAAGCACCATAAAAAACCAGCATTAAATGGTTGAATGCCACGGTGGACACTGGTATCTGCTATTTTAGCTGGACATTCCATTATATCTGCACACTATATGACCTCTGCAGCACTTTCAATGCTAAAAATATAGTCCCTCAGTAAGCACTGAGAGAAAAAAGTCAGACACCTGTACCACCGTGACATCAAACAAACATTTGCAAGTGCTTGTTTGATTCATAAAAATGGAACCAACAAATGACATAAAAAGTACAACACCATAAGCAGTTAGTACGGTAACAATGATGAAAGCAAAACAGAAAAATTGTCACCTCAAATCAACATCAAATGCAGAAGTCTTGTTCGTACAATCAAGAAAAAACATTGTTGGACTTGTGGTAGAGAGAGGTAAGAAGGGCTTTCTTATTAGCATATTTTGACAAAATCCATTACTACACTGAGTGAAAACATAAAATAATTATCTTCTGATCAATGATTAATACTGGCCTTCCCTTTTAAATACATAAAGAATAATGCAGGAGCCATAATTAAACTGTCGTGTGGAGTACTCTTGGCTGATAACAGCTAAAAGACAAGATATTAGATTTTCTATCTGACTTCATTACACCATTAAATAATGAAATCAAAAACATGAAATGAAATCCAATATTAAGAATAAGATATGTATGCTAATACTATTTTTTTACACTGAAATTTATACTTTTAAATGACTGGAAATCTAGAAAGCATATGAAAACTGTCATAGGCAGTGCTGATACCTGCTTATCCCCACCACATCTACGACTATGGCAAGTTGACAGGCAACATTAGACTCTTGAGGCTGCTACATATTTAATTTATAGGTGCTCTCAACTAAAAATGAAATATAATTCACAAAAAAACCTTGCAATATCGACTGTTACTCATATATTTTTATTTTTAACATCATAGCTCTTCATGGAACTACACTAATTAAGTCCACACCTCTCCTAAAACCTTCTTTGTTAAATTTCCTCCAATCAGAGAGTTGTACATGCAATTTTATCTTTTCCCTAACAACTCTCAGGCTTCTGATTGAGTTAACCAAATTTTTCCTATTCATAGTCAGGGACTGAATCACCATCCAACATTTTTTGTGATCTATCTTCCCACTGTTGATATCTTAGCTACCTCTAATTCATAGTGAACCCACATACCATAACAGAGCCCTTCCAGTCATTTTTATTTGGGTGCCTTCTCACCATTTCCCTCCATTCATCACCCACTATCCTTGGCACTAACTACCTGGATTTCATTTTGTCCATTTGTAATATGTAGGTTGGCTCTACTTTGCTTTCACCTGTCCATTGTTATTCATATCAATCACGTTGCTCCCAAAATTGTTGTTAACCCAGTTTACTTATTATTGCATCTGTACAAGTCAAAAGGTTTATTTACTGTTTTGGGCTGGTGCTAAAATAAAAAATAAAACAAAGTAGGTATTAAGTTTTCATTATCTCCAGGTTTTCCTCTTCTAGATGGTATTCAGACATAATTACATATATAGCATGACTTAATTGGAACATAAACCATATGAGTACACAGCAAAAACCATAAGTTAAATGTGAATTGATAACTTAGTTAAATACTCCTAACCCAGAACCCCAAAAACAATCATTTTAGAGAATTTACACCGAAAAAAGGTATATGCTCACCTATTGGCTCTCCATTTTCTCCAGTCATGGCCCTCTTCTGCTCCATCACCGCTTTCTTTTCCAGATCTCCATGGTAAGCCACATTGCTAGCATACAAGAAATATGATTAGGCACATAGGGGCACACAGAAAACCAATTTGCTATAAATTATGTAAGAAGTACAATGACATAGATGCTACCTTATGATCTTGGAGTTCTGTTTTATTCTAAGGGTCTCAGGATCATCTGCAACTTGAGTGAATTTCCCTTTGGCTTTTTCAAACTCTGCATGGTACATAACCTAAAATATTGAACATATGTTACCCAATTAATAAGTAGACTAATACAAACAAGAAACACTGAGCTATGCAGAACTCATCCGCTGCATAAAACCAGCCAGACCATTTCCATAATTTCAAAATACATCATGTCAAGTGATGCAGCCATTATCCTTGGCGTTCAAACTTCAACCAAACAAATGAAAACATTCATTTGTGCAGTGTCAAGCATAAATTTAAGAAGCCGGTGATGGAAAAGAAAAGGTCTATGTATGAATGCAATGTAATATAATCCACAACATAAATGTTTTGTTACATTTTATGAGATTCAAGTTCAATAATATCCTAAAATAGATACATAAGATATGTAGCCATATGATTGTTATTTATAGGGATGAATTGGGATTTCAATGAAGTATGAATGAAATTATTTTCAATGAAAAACAAGCCTGATTCAATTTTGGACTGTGAAAATGTTTTATTGTAAACAATTTCCAACTGACTAGTGATCATAATACATAAAAAACATTACATTACTTTGCAAATAGGTCTACAGCATACTTGTTAACATGAACTTTCCTGACTAGAATTGCTGATGTGCATGCAATGATCAGGGAACAATAAACGCAGATGCCCATTCTGAGGAAGTATTTTAGTTTTAATTTGGAAAACAATTTGAAGGTGCTTACAATTATGAAGAATTATCACCACAACTTCAGTAAATACAATGAAAGTGATAAACTTTTAAAAACCAGATGTGGAAATACTCGACCTCTAATATGACAGCTAAAAAAATTGTTAAAATCTGAGTTCAGTTCAACTCTCAAAACTAGCTAATCCCCAAAGGACTTGCATAATTAGACATATGATGCCACTCGAGTCTTTGGTGATATTTGAAGCTATGGAAACAATTGCCTGGATTTTCAACTAAGTTTTTAAAAGAGAAGCTCAAAGTGTATATAATATTATGTTTTGGTATCGACAACTTTCATTTTGCTCCACAATAGCAAAAAAGCATGTTCCATTTGACCTGAAACATGGCCACAAAAATTAAAATAAATAAATGCATGCATACATATAAACAAAGAAATAAACTATTTATTATTCTGAATATTTTGATTTACTTCATTAGTAAATGCTGCCCAAATTTAAAATCTGTAATCTGTTCACTATATACTGAAGGCAAAGTAGGTGAATTTTGAAAATGTAAATGACTAAAAAAATTAGTGCAATATTTAACTCCACTCCCATTTTTCATTGTGCTCACGCCAAAGGTCAAACACGGCTTATTCAATTTATCAAGAAGATCGTCACTTTCTTCAGCTAGGACGACGTTTTACACCCCAAAATATCCTGATTCAACTTACATTTGATTGAATTTTAGTGTTCTCTTGAATCCTCTTCAACTCCGGTGTTTCAGCCACAGTGGTTGCCTTTGCTTTAGGAATATGTCTGCAATGAACCAATCACAGAAATTTAAAAAAATAAATACTGACCAAGCTCCAACACACATATCTAATGGTCTAATTTCAGGGAAAACTGCAGCTCGGGTTGCAAACAGTGGGTCCATCATTAGGCATGGGAGGCATGCACCAACAGCCCCCAAATTCTAGGGGATATAAAATTATTCACAGAGGTAACTTTATTCACATAAATATAGATATATAACAACAATCACAGTGCACACAGAATGCTTCCACAGGTATTAATTTATTTCTCATTAAATTGTGAACATGGTTCATGTTTCAAAAGTGGTCAGAGCACGGGAAACACCTAAAGGCTGCACACGTCTAACTGCATATTGCTTCACAATACAAAAAATGCACCCATGCAAAAAAGTGCACTCACAATCAAGAACACAACTCAGAAAGCAGACATGTTTGATCTGTAGTAAAATTTCACCACAGAAAATATTTTCAGCTATGTGCAGGGAGGGTGTATATATTTTGGTAAATGGTTTTTCGACTCAGTCTAATTCATGATCATGCAAGCATCCTAGGTAACAGCTACACATACAAACATGATTCAAGACAATAGAATGTAATAACTTACATTCACTTCCCCACTGCAAACTGAAAAGTGAAATATTTCAGATGACATTTCACCAATCAATATTTTCTTATCATATTCAAGGCAAAGCAACTAATGTTTGGGAGAATATGTACCAGTAATTATAAATCTGAGTGACACGCACCATTGCCATTTTTAATGCTGACCAATTTAGAGTAGGGATTAGCATATTATAACAGTCCTACTAAGAACCGCATTATTGTGCAATGATTTTGTTCTCAAGATCGTAAAAAACATCAAGATCCACATTAGCATTACAATAATTGTTTTTAAATGCTCCCATCTGACAGCGAATTAATTAATGGGGATTCCTTAATTAACTCATGGATGAAATGGCCATTACTAATTAATGAATGTGTTCACTCAATCATTAATTATTTATATTCAATTTACTCCACAGGCAGCTGAAGCTATCCATGAACTTTAATATTAATGTCTCTAAGAAACATCAATAATTAATCGCTTATACATCTCTGGATATTTTTTTCATTGGTTATCAATTAGAATTGCTTCAACACAACAAAGCTCACATTATTCCTGATCATACAAACAAAGCTAAATTTTAATGCTATTACACATAAGGAAATTTCGCTATTCAAGAATGTCTATTTACAAGTATATTACATCGCATAAACAAAATAAATCAAACACATCGACATATTACCCTGCAATTCGCCGCGCGGGCATGTGGCAAAGGGGGGGGGGTGGACTTAGTGCTAGACCAATTCACGAATATGCCTCCTGACTGCGCTTTTGATGAAAAAAATTATCATTGGTAATCATCAAGGACTTTTCATTAAAATATAATATATTGTCGGAGCATAAAATACATTTAATTGTGCTTATGACGCTCCATTTTTGATGGGTTTTATAAGGATTTGGAAAGAATAGGGCAATGAAAAATATCATGGATCAATATAATTTGAAAGATGGAAAATTATATCCTATTATGTACTTCTTTGGAAAATACATTTCTACACTACTCTCGTCTTGGTTGGTCATTGAGCCTACCCAAGATTAATTTGGGCAAAGATATTTGCCCAAATTTTAGGTTACCAGCACTCCAAAATTGAAACTTACTGAAATGAAAAGAGGATAAATCGACAGATTTTCATTCAATGACACGATCATTTAATAAAAGTTTTATGTAAAAAGAATCGTCAATATTTTTATTCTGTATCCCCTGAGAGGGTCAAACACAACCCCTCATAGCACTTGCGAGTTGCAAGTTGCGACACTTGGGAGAATTTATATTACAGCGCTAATCTGCAAGCTCATCACTTAATTATTAATAGCTTTAATACTGTCGGAGTAGAGAGGCTTAAACCGGCGAGTTTGCAGAATGACAAACTGTTCAGAGAGTTTGGCTTAGGGCGGAAGGGGTGGCGTTAACTCGTACGTCCCACGATGTCCTACGACACGAACGAACCGAACGAATCCAAAATAAGCAAGCAACGGATTCCCAATGAGGGGGAGCAAATCGGCAACGACCAACCGTATGGAGACACTGGCCGCGGAATTTCAAAAGCGCGTCTGACGCGGGAATAACCGCTTCCGTTGGAGCGTTTAGCTGGCTTAGCTCTTACTTCCACCAAAAACGGCTGTGATGCGCTGACTCGGAACCGCCGGATGGGAGCTTGGAGGGTGGGTGAGGTGGGAGGGGAGGTGCACGGGGGGTGGGAGTCCCTCATGGGGTGCGAGCTCTAGAGAGGG
>LYUA01000073.1:1277295-1289776 GCA_002093875.1 Calopteryx splendens | reverse complement strand
CCCCCCCCCCCTTCCTCCTCCGACGTCTCTCTCCCTCATTCTTCGCCCCCCACCCACCGCGGGCGTGAGTCACGGCCGAGAAGAGAGCGACCCACGAGACGGGAGATGAAGGAGAGGGGGGGCGCACGGATATCTCGCTGGGTGGGAAAAATGCGCGGAGATGCGGGGGTACAGGGGGGTTCCCATTCGCACGCAACCCTTCCCTCTCACGGGGGAGGCGTGAGAAAAATCAGGGGCGACTGATTTGAAAATAAAAATGAAAAGAGGCGGAGCTCCGAGGGGTTCACTCGAAAACTCGATATTTTCGAGACTAATTTTAATTAGTTCCAGATATCGAGTGGAAGAACCGGCGGGTGGTGGCGGAGTCTAGACTGGACTCCGCTGTAGCGTTCTTCCGCGCGACAGATGTTTTCGCGGTAGATTAGTGGCGGAGTGGGCCGATCGCAGTTCGGAATCCAATGCGCCCGTTTGACTAACAGAACATAAAATCTTTTTTTTTAACCTTTAAGTTTCCTGCCGATGTTCGAAACCAAACCCTGAGGCGCTTCGAGGGGGTTAGTCCACGATCATTAGGTGATATTCATTAAACCACCACAGTTAATCAACACGAAGGTAGATTAGATGGTCGAGGTTACCTCGAATCGAGTCCTACGGCGTGTGTTAAAATCTCATATTCAGGTTAGGGAGGACAGTTCCCTTTCCCGTGCCACCGGCCCCATGATGTTCTGCTATCCGTAAAATCAAACAAACCCAGAGTCTCCATCCTCGTGGTGTCCTTGCTACTTTGACATTAGCTCAGAGCTATGCGAGAACTGGGCTGGTTTCAGATCTCATTGACCCTACTCACCATCTTGTTATCACATTTTTGTTATTTTTTTCAAGTCTATCACCTTTAAGAATGAACTGTGACATGAAATGTCTCCAGCCCTTGCTTCCCAGCACCATATCCCTACATCTCCACCGGGTTTCAAAGCCCTTCCAAAATATTGTGGATGTGGATGAAAGCGTTATGGCCAATTTTTCTTATTCCCACTGAAAGTTTTATGCGATTGTCGGAAACGTAAGACCATACATTTTAAAAATTGGAAGTTGCTTTAATAACCAAACCAGCAGATTTTTAGTTTCGGAAAAAAATATCTTTCGACCCACCCTAGTAAAGATAGACACTCGAAACACTCCTTCGCCTATCTAGATGGGTACAATCCTCTTTCCACGCCATGCCTCGGACTGGCATTTCAATATTTATTTATGCATATTCATCTGGTGAATGATTGAGATCATTAAGAAACCTTTCCGACCGTGACTATTTTTCAGTGCAATTCATTACGTAACGATAGTGATTTAAAATTTAACTATCATCCATCAATGACTTTCCTCAAGCACGCACACTCTCCCTCCGCCATCTTCCCCGTACCATCTGCGCGGGAAAATAAGTCAGCAGTAGTATCAAGCTAAATCACAAATTTATTTCTAAGTAGAACACATTACCACTGCCAAAATAACTGATCTGGAGAATCAGGTCGCGAGTATTTTGTTTTTCGATTTCCCTGTTCCCGTTAAGATAAGGAGGCTGGCGTTCATTTTCCACAAAAACAACTTCGTGGATCAAAATGTAATTCCGAGCCTGCGGCTGCCCAGGAACTGACAGACACATTTACATTTCCGAGCCGTCCACTCGGTAAAAAAAAAAAGATTTGGCAAAAATCAACGATGCATTTAATTTGGTCCACACATTATCTATCGATTATCAATTCTGGGCGCGTCAAGTTTGTCGAAGAGAACTGATTATTAACTAATTAAAGTATTTAAATTGACGTTAGCATTTCATCTTTCTCGATTCAAACCCCACGTCAGTGACCCAAGACCCACTCTCGGAACGCCTAAAGTTCTATTGATCCGTCGACATGTAGCATCATTGACTCCACAATTAAATGAATCGCTTGTAAAAGGCGGGGGAAGGGAGGATGAGAGATGTGCAGCAGGACAACGAGGGCGACCGGTTGACAGAAATAGAATCCATACATTCAGCTAATGTCCAAACTGGAAAGTTTACCCTGCCGCAAAACCAAATCGCCACCGGATCGGTTTGCGGTGGTTTCAATTATGGCTTTGAATGAGCGAAGGCACTCGCTTGACAGGGTGGGTGCCGGTTTCGGAGGCCCGGTGCGCCAAAACGCAGCCCAGGCGCCTCGTTCGTACCGGTTTTGAAATTGCCGCTCGCTCCGAAGGTCCTGTCGCCCTTTCCAATGCGTCATTCTGAGCTTTCCGTTACGTTGCGACACCTGAGATAGCGAGTGCGCAGCCAGGTTCCCACCACACCTACAAAGAAGACCGCTACGGGAAACAACAGAGATGGGATGTGTTTCAAATACAAAATAAGACCTTTCGTTCCCACGTAATTCCTGCTTCCCATGAATGAAATAAACGGCACTTAATTCCTTTTCACGGATGCGGAATAGTGGCCAAAGTTTTAACGCCGATAGCTGTTCATCTAGCATAAATAAAGGCTAACAAGAGCCCAAGAACACATCTGAGAAACATCAATAAAACGGCTGAAACCTGGACGGATGTAAATGCGAGAATCTCACAATGCAATGATTATTCGCCAAGAACGGGATCCCGGTCAAGGGGAATGATTTTGTGCGCTGTGAAATACTTACAACTGAATTCACACCAGCGGGTGACTCCGTCAAAGTTGCTGTTGTGGAATTCAAGCTCAGTTCTCTTCGACAAACGTGACGCGCCCAGAATTGATAATCGATAGATAATTCGGGGATCTTAAAAACTGTTTCTTACGAGTAAATAATGCGAACCAAATAAGTAGCTGTTTTTAAGTTTCAAATAAAAAGTGATACAAGCACTAATTTGCAAACGCGACATAAATGTTGAGTAAAAACAACTCGAGAGCTCGTAAATAAATCTGAGGGCTTGAAAATGCTACGTCACTAGAGTGTAAATACACATTTGAGATTCTGAATGGTGATAAAACGTATTTGCAATTTTTTGGCCCTGTATTTAGTGAAATCAACGATTGTAACCTATGCACGATTCTTTGACACATGAAAGTAACGAAGGTCTTTTACCTGGATCCCGTTTATAAAACTTAGAAGTCAATTTACTAGTTAATTAAAAACAATTTTAAACAATAAAAAACGTTGTAAATCACATATACCATCCCATGTGCCAAAAGTAGGCACGATAAACGTTGTAAAAACAATAGCCAGTCGAAGTCTCTGCATGTGCGAACTACAGGAACAAGTAAATTAATTAGTAGTTTCGAGAAACCCGCCCCTTTTGTAGCATGCAAGTAGGTCAATGCTATTCAAAATTACGATACAGGAAAAAGCTGGTAAAACTAAATCTATTGGGGTATGATTGCTCGTATTGTATTTTAGTGTCCGAATTTGATAAGTATAGCCAAATTTCTCGATGGTATTCTGTTACCTACACGAGTATTTTCTTCACCCTATCTCACTAACCTAATATGAATCTGCCACGCCCTATTCACCTTATTATTGACTATATAAAGTGATAATGATTGTCTTCCTCTTCCGAAGACCTCCCACGGCAGCTAAAATGGTAAGTCAAAATTTCAAATTTATAAGAGAGTTCTTCACACTAAACAATGACTTGAAAAAAATATATTTTATTTCTCAGTTAAAGGACTTATGATGCCTTACGTTAATACTTTTCTGTCTCCAGCATTTAATCTGAATTTGACTACAGCATGAGGGGGTTGTGATGTCAGTTAAATATTTTTTATGCGTCCGCGGCGATTCCTCCTAAAAAGGCGCACAATTCACTGACCCACAACAATTGATAAACAGGCGAAATCAATCGATAATTAAATATCCCAGCTTAAGGCCAATATATCATTCTTTGGGAAATGACGAATGTTTGCAAATGCAAATAGAATGAAAACAAACTCCTTGAAACACTCATGGCTTTCTGTTTCACGAAACTCGAGCATTTATACATCCACACACAACACCGCACGGATGGGAACAAGGATCTTGATTTATTCTATGAGACGGCATTTTGAGCCCGCCCTCACTTACAATAGCACAAAAACCAAGACGGAAACATGAGAACATTTAGGATTTCCTTACGGCGATAGTATATTTATTTTCGTGGCACGCCTCTGTAACTCGTACATGTTATAATAAACCTACAAGTTCTCCCTAACGATAGCTACAGTTATGCCATCCCGCTCTAAATAAGGGTTTCGAAATTCATAAAAAAGGTTAAGGGTACCGAACGAAGAAATGACATGGAAATCAATGCGTCTTTCAATCCTAGAAGCACAAAGGATGGTATGAAATGCTTGAGAAGTGAGCAATACACGATGACGAAACATAATGTACTGCTCGAAGAGAAAGGTTTCGACGATTGCCTTCAATCAGGCCTCTGAGCAAATCGGAGACAAGCGAATTGAAAATCCAATCCACCCAAAGGCCAGGGCAAGGAAGGGAGCACACATCCGGGTGAGTAAATGGAGACAAGCCCATGACTGACTGCAGCGCGCAACAACGCACCGAGTGGAGGCAGCATGCCAAAAGGGCGGACACCCCTCTTCAAAATATTTTAAGATGGAAACGTGAAAAAAATGCCACTGATAAAGTACTTCGGTACATTATAAAGAATGTGCCAATTGCATTCAAGTAGTCAAACAACTTAGCAGTACTTTAGGTGCACGGATAACGGTCAATTTTTAGCAAAGCTTTAATTACCACACTTTCATCAACATAAAATTTTAAATCACACCCGTACAGTGAGAAACGAGGACTTAGCGAAAATTAGAGTCCACCAACGATCGAACCCAATAAGAATTTAGCACATAATCATAACCATTAAATTTATCCTTTATACATCATATTCTCAATGTAGTTCCGGTAAAAAAAAGTCTTTGGGAGTACTTTACAGAAATTAGCCACGCTTCACCAAAAAAAAAGAACGAAAACCAAATGATTAGCTTAACAAAAAATTACATGAACATTAATGACCATCTGTCCTAGTACACACTCCTTTATGCCTTCAACGTTTGAAGACATCAAACTACATTCGAATGTAGAAATACGAAGCAAATCAACTCTTGGAAATTAAATAGTAGAGGACATATTAAAAGGGAACAAAAATCATACAGACGGGAGAGAGTCGATGCTTCCTAACACCGGATTGATAAATTTTTGCTAACATATTGCAACACGCTTCAAGCTTATCCTAAGGCATATTATTCAACCTTTTAACCAGACGTGGCATTGGCATTCCTTCGACAACACAAAAACATTATTTTATCATTCTTTACCCTTTTGGGACGCCATGAAAGACGAACGATTGAGAAGCTCGGCCAGGATGTTCGTTCCCTGACTGGCACAATGAATTTCCTCCACATCTCCCTTCGGAGGAACAGACGCCCACTCGATTACGGCCCACCACGTGAGAAAACTCACGGGTCGAAGGGGAGGGGAGAGACCGATCGATCGGATTGCACTGACATGAGAAGCGGGCGGTCGGTGGGGAGGGGGAGAACGCCCTTTCTTTCTGTCGGAAAAAGTCGGCGGAGTTTCCCACAGGGAGTGAGAAAGATGGTGAACGGGTAAAAAGGAGAGAGAGAGTAAATTCCAGGCGAGGTAAAAGTGTGTCAAGCGACGGAGGGAGGAGAGGAGTCTCGGGAAGGAGAAGAGTAGTGGAGGGGGAGGCTGTGAGGGAGAGAAACCAACATCCACATTTCCCTCAACCCGTCCAGGGAGGAGGAGGGACCGAGGAGCGATGGATAGTAGTACAAGAGCAGGGGAGGGGGGTATTTTCTCGAGTAAAAGTTCCGTAATAATAAATGACATCAAATATACATAAGCCGTTAAGACAAACGACAACGAGCCCAGGAGCTGGATCTGGGCACCGACGACCGTGACTGAAGTTTAGAGTATGTACTTAATTTCTTTTACCTCAGCGGAAAAACACATATATTACTGCATCATATAAAACTGATGATAATCTGGAAAAGAATGAACACACTACTGCTACACTATACAGAAAAGATATAAAATCAGTTGGTGGTACCGGTCGTCACTTAGAGGAAACGATTCATCATAACTAGAAGATAAACACACTATACAGTTTTTCCTTAATTTTATTTTAACACTACACAGGTTTAGACTACTAAGTCATCGTCAGATTAACTAATTAGTAGGTCACCAGAACTAGTTCACCTAAAGATGATAGTCGAAACCTGGGTAGTGTAAATATAAAATAGTGGGAAAACAAAGTGTTTATATTTTATATATAAAATCAATTAAAAATAAGTAATAGGTACCTGGAGATATTTTAAAGTTCATTTAAATAAACGTTGGTAGTAAGCCTTTGATAAGAGCACTTAAATTAAGTTTTCGCCGAGGCTAATGGAAATTACTTGAGATGTGATGTATAAAACGTTGCTTCTAGAGTATTAATAAAAAGAGAAATTTTCTAGCGAAAGCAGAATATCATCTGCTACATAGGAATAGTGAAAGCAAACAGCGAAGTCTACTACAGAGTTAACGAAAAAATTATGTTTCCTTAATAGCCCAAGTAATTGCTTGAACTGATCTCGTGATCTCCATCGATAATGCTGAATTCACGAAACATTATGCAAGAAATAATTTGACCCACCGAGCAAGGAACGAGATTTGTCAGTTAATTTCATGGTTCACGCATACCTAATCCGAGAAGCCGCAAAGCAAAATTATTTCAGTTTCATTTTTTTAAAATGAAGGTGGAAGCATTGCAAATTTCACAATTCGTGAAGTTAGTAAGGATACGCCACAATTCGTTGGCATTTACAATCAGGGAGCCAAGAAATAAGATAGCTTTAGCATGTAGGGATACAGATATCCCCTACCGCACCAGCGTCTAACGATTCCGAGGCTAAACGTCTCTCGGTCGAGTAAATACGTTCACCAGTCCAAAAGTGGGAAAAATACCACGTAGCAAATGAGAAACGTGACAGAGGGTGGCGGTCCTTACCCTCAAGAAAAAACGGCGATATTTCCCGATCGAGAAAGGGGCGGGAGAAGGGGAGTTCTTTTTTGCGAATAAAAGGTCGAGGCGAGCGTTTCACCAGCGAGGTAGGTAACGTATCTCCGAAAATGCAACGGTACACCGCGAGCCGCAAAAGACTTCCGCGGGCTCAAACACGGTCGCGTCGGGGACGGCGCCACAAATGCATTTATGGTGGTGCTAGTGCCATGGCGTCCGGGTGTGAAGGGGGGGGGGACGCCGATGTGAAGGGCCAGCCACTAAAAATCACAGATCGCTTCAACGTGGATGGAGCAGGGCGGCAGCAGGCCTTGATACATGAGAAGACTCGCGTGCAACCCGTACTAATGTCTATGGAGGGCAAGATCGCCAGGGCACGGAGATTTCCGCGAACGTCGAAAATGACACCAATTTTCTCTCACTCACTGCCACTTTCGTCGTCATTCGTTCGAACCCGCATATTTTCCAACATTGAGCTTACGGATAAAAAGGGAAGAAAGTTTGGAGGAATTTGTCCCGCATATACATGTTGTTAGCAAGGATGGAATACTTAAATAACTGCTTTGCTGAGACAATCAAAATGAATGCTGGGAAAATTCAAGCGGAATGAGCTTTCAAATCCACAAACGGCAACTGAAGCTCTCTTCCACGAGTCCTCTCCCTCGGACACGACAATTCCTTTAGAGCCTTGTAATGACCGGCGATCTGAATTTGGATTTTTAAGAGTTTCTCCTTGCTTTATCTCTCGCACTCCTACTAACTTTCCTTCGGCATACGCTCCCCCATGACTTCACCACGCAGAAGAATGCGTTCAATTTTCATTTTCTTATCGAGTTCCGAAACGATTTCTCTTATTCCGCTCTACGGCCATTCTTGTTTCTCACCTCTCCCCTCGGTCGTCCTCCCCTGTCAACCAAATGTCCCCACTTTCGAAAGGACTCCGAAAACAAAATACATACTTGAATTAGAGGAATCACCTAGTAATAATTTGATTTTAGGTCTCCGACAGACGAGGTTTACACCAAGGAATTTTCATTATAATTATGCTCAAGTACCATTCCTAGGGATGGGGGGAGGGGAACCCGTAATCTCCGAGTTCGCCAGCAATCGCATTATCCAAAGGAAAAATCGGGTCGGCAGATGCCAGGTAGGTAACTTATCTCCGAAAATGCAACGGCACACCGCGAGCCGCAAGAGACTTCCGCGGGCCCACACATGGTCGCGCGGGGCAAGGCGCCACAAATGCATTACTGGCGCACGAATCCAATCTTTACACACCGAAGGCTGTCGCTCAAAATTAGAAATTCGGAACCATTTCAATAAACGTCGAAAATCACGCGAGGTGACCTCTCCATCACTCTCATTCTATTCTCGAAAGGCTGCCAATTCGGGTCAAACCGGGAAAGCTGTTATGGCCGTTGAGATGTGGGAGGGATCGGGGAGGAGGAGAAAAAAATCAAGCAAGAGGCCTCCAGCGAGGGTAGGGCGGGCGCCACCGCCGGGTCACCGCCTCGACTTCTGGGCCCGGCGAAAGTTTTTCTCCCTTCACGTTTTGAAATTGTCACCCGAATATGAATTATGACCGAGTGGTTTCAAAATCGAAGGGCGCGCCCCCGAGATGGAAACGCAGCTGGCATGGGCGGGTTACGAGGTCAAGAGGAGATTCGCAGTTCTTTTGTTTTCAATCATTCTGGCCACACAGGTAGCCACAGAGATCACGGGGAGGCATGGGAGGAGGGCAAGTGGTTGGCTCACCGCAATCCACTAATCCCCGTGAGGTTCTTCAAGAGCACACATTCGTAACGTTGTTGACGGCCATAAACTCCCACCAGGGAGAAAGCAGAACTTATGGACCGGAGGACCTATGGTGTTAAACCGACCAATTCTAACTGTCGAGAAGGGATATCACCCGCGTCCTAGTTTTTTCTCGACTTGTTTACTGCCATCTCATTTCTCGAGCGGTGATTTCCAACCTTTTGAACCGCTCTGACTACAATATTCATCTTCCAGCCCGTGCGAAACACGCCCTGCAATCTTTACATTAATTTTTCAAGATTATCGATTAAGTGGTCAACTGGCGTTGATAAAAAGTTGAGTAACACTTCTGTGAACGGATTCGATCGCGGTACACCATATTCGAAGGCTTGAGAAAGGAAAGTGAAACTGAACACCTTTCTCGTACATACTTTGGACAAATTTGAAATACAGCCAGAAACAGAATGTTAAATATTCCCCACGGCCTTTTCTCATATTCCATGCTCATTCATTTTATCCTAGCGAGAGAAACATATTTTATTTCGATTATGTTCTCAAGACCAATAATTAGGAATGAGCTTATATTTTGAAATGTCTAAAGCATAATTCTTTTTTTTACTACCACAAGCACAAGGGCATATCGGAACCAAAACGATCTAATCACGAAAAACTACTCTTACATAATGGAAAAGTGAAAACGGCTATCGCTAATTCCTAACAAACGGCCAAGGGGGTCTAAATCTAGTTTTATCTACCAGTCGTATACCACGCCAATGAAAAATTACACACATTCGGGAGAAACTGTTACGCGGTAAAGCTCTGCACCTAGAAAAGTATGATTTGATTTCCCGATTCCGTCGCCGCCAATAACATTATGACCGGCTGCAGATCATTGGTATTACCTGATGTTTCCTTCTCGACCAACGCATGTCAAATGCTCCCGCGCGAGGAGTTAGATTTTTCAAGTTTCTGCGAGGCGAGACACTGCACTGTTCGAATATTGGTATTGTATTATAATGACAACTTTCGGAGGAATTCACAGCGAAGAAGGCGGGGAGAGAGACTCAACTTTCTATGCGTCGAGCTCCGTTACTTGGGAGCCAGAATAGAGTCTGTCCAGCACAACAAAGTGTGAAAAGGGGTACACATAAATTTAATTTACGTGAGCTGGGACGCGACTTGGTCACGCCCACGACTGGCCGAGATACATCGGGGACATTGAACTGTTAGGAGGCGACACAACAAGGCTCTCTTCACAAGCGATTAGCGAACACCCGACAGGACATGAGAATGGAGAAGAAAGCATAATAGAAAACTGCAGTTGTGAACAAGTCAAACCTCCCCGGATTCCGAGCGCACAGCTGGTTGAAAATAAATTAAATTACCTAGAATGAGCACTTAAAGTGACCTTTCCGTTTTTAAATGGCAGAGCTAGAAGGAAAAAAAATATCTTTCATACTAGCGAAAATAAATCTGATAATCGAGCGGAATTTCAACATTATTTTTCATTAGTTGAGTTTAAAACTAACGCCTTAAAATGACTGATTTCCTCCACCTTCCATCGTGTGAAACTAAAAAGTAAAACCTTTTTCAGCTGAAAGGGTTTCAGTAATTCCAGTTCACTCGTCAGTACCAGAGGCACACACACGGCAACTCACATTGATCATGAGAAAGTTTACTTTGCGAAATACATATTCTTTCGGTAAATGCAGTCAACAGCTATCTCCCGCATGCAGCCACGAAGGTTTTCTGGCTTGAAATAGAAACATGTCGAATGATGAATCGCTCCATTACAGATGCACACTGTCAAAAACACAATCACCTTGAGGATACCATCAGCAGGAACTGACGGCCACAAATGATGGCTGCAGTGCATGTAACTGCAGCGGAGTTAAAACACCTTCACATAAAGGTATGTCACGACGTGACAACACGAGTAGGCACGATAGCGGCCAATTACGCTCCATGGTAAGCAAAAGATGAAACGCGCTATTCATTCCACACATACCATTCTCTCTAGGCTTTGGAATGCGCCCTGAAGACGCATATTGAACAATGTTTACCTTCACGTTGACGAGCGGCACACTCGAAGGCTCTTCGTTTGCATAACGGAGATAACGTGAAGGGGAAAACACTGCCATCCACTTAAAACCGAGTTCCACAGCAACAAGTAGAGAATACCCCACCGGCCGAGTGGCTCTCACTCACGAGGTGAATAAATGAATAGACGACAATAAGTTAACTGCTCCGAGTAAAATTCATATATATTCCCACCAATCAACCCATGAAATATTAACTTTCTTCACTCATAATTTGGTGAGGAATCTTTGAGACATTCCAATATTTCGACGCAGATCCCGCAACCCCATTTCTTCTGATAAGTACATTTAAAAAAAACAAACAAACACAATGTACAAACACCAATCAATTACAGCCGGCTTTCATGACTAATTAAAACCCTGATCCCTCAAATTCCGCATCACTGAAAATGATCACTCATACACGCATGCAGCCGACATAAGCGAAAACCTCGTTACCGTGTAAAAGGTAAATTACGGGTTTCTTCGGGAACGAGCCACCAATGGTTCTCACGCACGCGATAATTAAATTATGAGAGCCGTTCCCTTTACCTGTTACAAGTAAAAGTGCCCTTGGTAACAGGGTTAGAAATAATTAAGTGGCTTTATCCAACACGGGAAAGCCCATTTTCCATCATCATAGCAACGACATGTGCAAATGCTGTATTCCATCTTCTGAGGAAACTGGCTAATTATAATATTATCTATCATATAACTCTACTATAAAATAAATGTTTACCATAGCTACAAAATTTAGTTCAGATCAAGGAACTGCATTCACTAAGACAGTGGACGACATGGAACTACAATTACGTGGTGTCGAAGTTAGAAGTAAATAATGACGGACCCCATTTTCACTTCGTCCAAACATACAATTTCTACAGAATGTCAAAACACTTAAATGGAAACAATGTTCGGGGACGGGTATCGCAGTAATTTCTTGATTAACCGCTTAGCCACACAAATAATCATACGCGAGAAGATTAACAGTTCAATCGGCGATAGAGTCTCACTACATTACTCGCGTCGTATGCAAATATTTTTTCAGGATGACAATTGTGCTTATTCACTTACCTTTGCTAACATGAGATAAAAAAATTACACTTTCTAGTCGAAATCGGAATTTTTTAGGAAAATTTACACTGCAGGAAGGACAATGAATTATAACTATGTCGAAAAAGAATAGAATTAAACGCCTCCATAAAAAAATCTCCATTCCGCAAGTTGAGGAATTAACGCCTAGCGACCCTTAGCTACACATCACATACGAAAAGGGGCCTTGAAGTGAGGAAATAATAATAATAATGACTTTATTAGGGGAAATTAGGACCCTGTCCTACATTAAACCTTTATAGCATAACAAAAATCCATGCCCGAGGCGGAACTCGAACCCGCGTACCTTTGGGCTAGAAGGCCAGCACATGCCCACCAAACCAACCAGGCCGGCGAGGAAAACGGGAGCGAGAAAGGCAACGTTGATTTTATCCGGGCGTTTGGTAGAGGGGACAAGAGAAACCGTGGTACCCGCGGACGTGGATTAATAACTCAAATCGAATTCGAAACCCCACGGTCGCGCATGTCGCGAATGGAAATCGGCAGCGGTCCACTTCCGACCGGAAACCCGCGACCGTATT
>LYUA01000073.1:1245543-1256441 GCA_002093875.1 Calopteryx splendens | reverse complement strand
ATGAGAAAGGCGGCCGGGGACTGACTGGCGAAGGAATGCGGTCGCCGGTAACGTCATGTTGGGACACGACGATCACCGTCGAAAGACGGGATATCGAAATATAGAGATTCCACCCTCCACCCAAAAGGACAGCAAAACAGACAGAAGGGAATTGAAAAAAAATAACTATAGACGTCCGGCCGAAAGGAGAATTTGGAAACGGAAAAAGAGCTGAGTGAACAGAAGGAAAGGGGACCATGCTTCCTTCTTCGTCGTAGGGTTTGTTGCCTAGCGCTTTTTTCGGATCGCTTATGAGGGAATCGCCCATTTCTCCTTTGGCTAAAAAGCAATGTTATATTTCCCCTCCCACAAGCGTTGTTCGAGAACTCAATGACGTCCGTATAAATTCGCCTTTAATGACATTCAAATGCAAGAAATAAATTAGCTCATGGTTTAGAAACTTTAGACGATATAGGTGTCGGTTAGATGTCAGAGGTTTCGCCTTGCTATTTCGAAGTCTTCATTAGGCTTGAGTGAAACGTTCACGCCTAGGAAAGTGCCGAGGGAATCTGAAGCCCCAAAACTGTTGCCGTCTAGCAAAAACAAATGCATCGTAGAAAACCGGAAGCCTCAAGAATCAACTGCCAAAAACTATGCTCATGATATATTTACACCTATGTTTTACATGCTAATACGTCACTCACTTGAAGCACAATGCTTCCGTAAACATTTAATAAAAAAGAACCCCGACTTCGAAATGGCATTCCCTAACTAAAAATAAGATCTAAGTCGTTAATAGTGGAAAATTTACTAAGTAGTTCACGCCCCATGTTTCAGACTTAATAGCGTAATAATCACTATCGATTCTCACCTCTAAGAAATTGAACCGATTGTATAAGGATATACCGACATTCATAATGCTCACTGCTTCGGTTCACTGAGCCTTCCAAAAGGCGCCTTAACCATATCAATTTCACATTCCCAGTAAAAGAACATGGGCATTAAAGTATAGTCACACAGATAATTTACTTCGCATTTATCTCGGATACCTTACAGTAACCCAACAGGAAGTCTTTATTTCTTTTATCTTTTATCGAAACTCAAAAATAAAAATTCCGTGACTGTTATTGCATGATTACCGAATAAAACCTGTGCCGACGTCCACGTTTTCGCTACGCCAAAGAAGAGAAAAAAGAAGCTGGCTTAAAGCATTAAAAGCAAAGATTTTCTCTCAGCTTTGGCATAGTGGGCAAAGACTGAACCATGGCGTTATTGGCGAACCAAAACGACTGATAGTAGAAGACAGCAGCGGGTTTACTAATGCAGGTTAAAAAAACAGCAGACGATGATATCTCTGAACTTTCACTGCTCCCGACAACTCTAACGTTTTGACAACTGAAAGAGAAATGAAAATTCTTAGCAAACATCTAAACCATTCGTAGATTTATCTAATCGGATTCTCAAAAAAAAAGATCCACCAAAAAAAATGACGCGATTGAGGCTACTGCTCTCATAGTTAAGCCGTGAAAATCTTCAAAATTTAGCCGTTTCTTTCCGGAAAAGATACTCTGCCCGGATGTTTTATTATTTTTAACTGACTGAATAACACAGACAGGAAACGCCATGATGGGAAGGGGGGTTTCATCCGCGAGGAAGCTGGTCAATCTTCATCCCGCTAAAGTCAATCGAGAGTTAACTATGATTATAGACGAGCACACGAAGCAAGCGCTCTTTCTTATGCATTCCGTTCTGAATCTAGTTATTTATTGTCTTTAATTCTTGCCAAAATCTCGAATGCTTTTAAAACTCATTAATGTCTCAGGATGGGGGGTTAACACCAGGGATGGCTACACCTCTGTAGCCTCAATATCTCTCGGTAGCACAGTGTGCAGAGCATTCGGCTACCGAACGGAGGGTATCGGGTGATGGCTCTGGAGACTTCCAGCCTGAACTGAGGTGTGTGGCATTATGGGTACCAGGGCCCCTCAAAATAAATCCAATTTAAAAGTCCCCATAGTTAATTCATGCAGGACATCTTAATGAATATGTTCCAACTCTTATCAAGCTACTTTCCACGGTATATGTAGCTTAGAATGTTAAAGATTACTGATACCATTGCTTTAGAGGACTTGAAAAATGACTTGCAGTCCGGAGAAAAGGAGCCCACAGATCTTAATGGAAAACCTCAGGAGTTTTTACTTCCGTAAAAAAACACATTATGTACTTCATGCGAGGATGGTTTGGTGTTTTAACTGGTGAAATTTGAAGTTTAGGTACCTACGATCAAACCTAAGCAAAGTAAAATGATTTTCTCATGTACAATTTCAGGCATTGTTTCTGTTGGCTATAACTGTAAGTCTTGAAGCGCACGATGGGACCCTCCTGCATTATCATTGATACCAACTTAAACGATGACGAACATGTATTCCAAATTTTTAAGGAAACAATTCAATCTAAAGACATAGATCATCGAGGGTTGGAAACCCGGTGAATGCACAGATTAATTCCAAGGAGAAATAAATATATATATATCACGCGAGAGTGAAGGTGGATTATATAACAACACGTATTTATTGTTTTAAAGCCTTGAGATATTAATTCCACTTTCATTTTGAGCATTTGGTAGCGCCCATACGGCTAAAACATAAATAGTCGAGGGATTTTCGAGAAAAGAGCAAGTACAGCAAGATAGTAGTTTGAGACAATCTTAACATATGCATACAGATTAGTAAATTAATGTTGGATTAATTGGGAACTTGACTTCGTGTTCCAACTTTCCGTTACACACATGGGATTTTATCATTCCCCAATTCTCCATCACCATCAGCGAAGACTCAACCAATGGTCGGGAAAGGAGACTTTGATCAATACCGAGCACGGAATGAAAATGCGTAGCGTCTGGGGAGGGAAGGAAACGAGGGGCGCACTTAAAAAGAGTACTCACGCTTCGCAATACGGCTGCTTGTTGTATCCCTTGTACGTCTTCATGTTGAGGGTCATATTGCACACCTGGCACTTGAAGCAGAGTTTGTGCCATATCTGTGAAGGAAAAAAAATAAACGGACGATTGAGTCACTTTGTTGAGATGGAAGCGTGAGAAATAATACAGTATCAAATTCATAATGGTACATACCTCAACATGTGGTTTTTGGGAAACGTCACGGTCCCAGAAATCACAAGGAAGGAATGTACCCCATGTACCACTTAAAAATACTCTTAAACTTAAACTCTTAACTTAATTTTTAACTTAAATAACATTACCACAACGCATTTCATTTTGTGTTCAATAAAATTAATTAGAAAAACATTATATATGGGAGCAACGTAATCAAATAATCGGGAAAGCCAGTGAAAACTGAGCATTTCTTGTGCATAAAATGGAGCCCTAGTCTAGAGGTAAGCAGCCAACTCCACTAAAAGCAACAGACTTCATGGCTCGCAACTCCACGACCATCATTATACTAATACTAAAATCAATAATCTGACGAGGAGAAAGTCTGTTTTATAAAAAATAAAATATGTAAAAGTAAAATTTTATTTAAAAAAATAAAAATTTAGAAACGTGCGACTACACGATCCCCTCGAGAGATCTTGATAATCCATTCAACCAACGTCTATAGGTACGTAGATTATGAAGAAGAAAAAGATCCTTAAAGTCTGGAGAAGTCCATAGATCACCGTTTCGACCCTTCGAACAAATGCAAATACGGTCGAATCTCCGGACGTTTCAATGATTTCGATTGACCTACCAGGTGTTCCAGGACCAACATTTTTATCTTTATGACTTTTTACTTCACAGATTCTACTAATTTTCCCCCGACTGGCGTTACGCGAACGGTGGTCCACATCGGCAAATACCACGCCAGATTCCTCTCCTCTTGGGTCCACTTCAGAGGATTCTCTCTAGAATCCCTCGGGTGCTCTCGGCTCGTAAAAGCACACGCAACGTCAGCTATTGCATTGACCTAGACCAACATACATTGTTCAGGGTGTATTGGAGAATATGGACAGACATGATGCAATTTCCGCCACACCAAAATTTCGTAATTGCCCTACGGGGGTTATCTTAATTGAAGAGAGAGTGGCCCACGGGAGTGATCGTTTGTGACACCCGTAATGGGCGGACGATTGAGTAAAGGTAAAAACTAGGTGAAGATGGCTAGAAAAAAAAGCTAGCGTCATCATTAGCCAACTCCTACCGAATTAAGAAAATGGAAAAAGGTTTAACACTTACTCCGACTTGCACTGAACTTGAGAATGCTCTCCAAGCGACAAGAAGGCTGAGGCGTAAAATTAAAAATATTTTGGGTCAAATCTGGACAACGGAAAAAAACGATAACGTCCCCGACATAGACGTACACACTAAAAAGAATATAAAGAAAAAATAAGAGAGAATAAAAGAAAAGATAAAGAAAAAATAAAAGATAAGAGAGAAAAACACAACTTCATTCCCGGATACATTGAAAATACTGACTTCAAATTACCCACACGATATCTGCATACATAACCACACTATGGAAGGCTATATATATTATAAAATGGGAAGAAAAATGTTTCATTTGGTGATTCAAAAGAAATATAATTAGATAGTGACGACAAGAGAAAACAAGAGAATTCACGAACGCTCCACGATTAAACCACTGAAGCAGGAACCAAGGCATCTAAACAAAGCATTCACACCATATAAGTGCAAAGTATCTCAGTCGTCGTTGCAAGCAAAAACCCCCATCTCCATCTACGTATTTATCGATCTGCTCATGGGCGGATTAGAGTCGCTAAATAGAAACAACCGAAAATAACAAATACAAGCAGTTCCAAATCCAATCATCCCCACGTTATAATGAGGTTGATGACAATGCATTACGTTTATCTCTGTAGATTACGCATGAAAGCTTCTAGAGTAACGAAATTCAACGGCCCTGAGCGAAGCTTGGCCATAAAAGGTGTCGTCGCTAACACAAATGACAAACACACGAAAAACATTCTGATCCTGACAAAGACGAAGCGTAACTCATCTCAGCTCCCATCCCTTAACTTATTTCAAACCTCAACTCCAACGAACATAAGTGTCCTTGAAGGATAGACACCGACCTAAGGCTATTTTTTAACGCAACGAATACTAAATAACTTCGCCTATTTGTTGGCAATTTGTGATATAATGACTACTCATTGGAAAACCAACAAGAGGTTTTTCCTACAGCTGCTACTCCACGCTTCTCCCAGGAAAGCTAGAGAATTTGTTTCGATGTCGTCAACGAAGGACATGAAAATGTCCCCATTACATAATTTTAAATTACACGGAATGAAGAATTACATCCGCGATGAGATCGCTAAAATGAACATGAGAAAATACACCACCTATACGCGTATGTTCCGACATTTATTTCTGAAGGGGTTTACTGGGTAGAATGACTCGCTTCATTTTTTTCGACTAGGCTACTTCATACCTACTCCAGATATTCAGTAAGATTCTACAAATATTGTCACATACCTCGATGCTATCGTATGGCATCGAAATCACAAATAGCGGAACGTCGTGATGAAGGGGTGTAGGTAGACCCTTGAATTCCAAGTAATTTTGACGAGTAATGAGATAATTGTATCAAGTATTCGTAAAAAGGAAAAAGGTATATGACAACAAGATCTAATTACCACGAATTTTGGGGTTTCAACCTTGGATCTCTTATGATCGCGAATTGTTCGAGGGGAAAACAATCTACCAATATTTAAATCTACCAATACTGGACTCTAAATGATCATTTTATCCTGGTGAATTGATCTGCAGGTATAGTTTGAAGTTCCCGAAACAAAATCGAGTGTTCATTTTTTGACAAGCTCTCAGGAGAGAGAGAGCGTCCCTCTATCCTACTTTTCCTAATAAACTATGCTAACTACTTTCTTATCGCACCAATTTTAGAAAAATCTAACCGAATATTTGAATTCCATAAAACTTGGAATGAAAAATACGTAAGACGGTGCGTCGATGAATTTTAAATACCTACTTCAAACCATGGCAGAATATCCGAATTGAAACTCCCTTTTGTTCCGAAAATTCTTTCTTATTGTACCCATAATCAAGAATGACTAACCTGGGCCACAAAAACGATGGTTCGTCGAATTAATGCCAGGGAAGGAATTAGGTAGGCCTAGGCATAGGTAAGCCTACAGTCATTTCATCATAAGTAAATGGCAAAAATTTAGATATTTCCTTGTGCTTGTCAAAATGTGTGATTATGCTTGTCAAAATGTGTGATAGCACGGACGAAGAAAAATCCCCAACACACAAGAAGGTATGCCCAAAACGTGTCTGCAAACGAAAAATTAAATTGGGAAGAGAGGGAGAACGACCCGGATTAATATGGGCAAGTACAAGCTTTGCAGCCCACTGTGAAAAACTACTGATACCCCTTTTTAAAACAGCCGCATTGTTTATAAAAATTTGCATGCCCTTACCTCCATTCAAGGTATTATTCGTATTGCAAAATTTGAACGTGAATTCCAGTGTTTTACCGTCACCGTCGTACCACGAATCGCCAGCTCTCGCATGGAAGGACCTCCCTTGGTGCTCATCTCGTTTCTCATCGCTCTGCCGGCAGGCATAAATGAATAAATTCCACGTATGCATCGAGTGCCTACTCGTCACAACCACGTTACGGCGACGTTTTTATTTCGTTACAGCTTCATTCAGAACGAGGAAAGGTCCCTTAATACGAACACACAGATGTAAAAGCAGGGTCGGATCCAAGGGCATCCTGTGCAGAAAAGCTTTTCTGCGCCTCACTTTCCCAAAATACCACTCCTCCTCATCGCCCATCCAATGAGGAGCGACAATTATGCGGAATCCGTAATTTTTTTTATCCTCAAAACTGAAACAATTGGCACTGAATTGAACCAATATTGCATAAAAAGTTAACAGTGCATTCGCATTGTGCGTTCATTAAGCTACTGTATTACATTTGGGCCAATTCCTACGTCATCTCTCCCCCTTGCAGAGGCACGAGATGACATTCCTTGGACACTTCACCTCTCTTAAAAGATACGTGATTTTTTCAGCGACTGGGTGACTAAACATAGACTTAAAAGAGGCAATTGGAGAATTCCAATCGAGACGGGTGACGCAAAATTGTTGGCCAAAAACAGGTAGCAGTGGTAAAATAATGAGATTAAGTGGATCAAATCAGTGCCTTGATTACACCATCCTTCTCCGAGGTGCGCTACGTGACTTATACACATGCCACAAGAAGTAATACCTTTTAATGTAAGAGCTGGTTTGCCTCAACTTCTTTGGTTGAACCTCATTTTAGCCTAAAACAATGTTATGCCCATCCCCAGGATAGCATGTTCATAAAACATATAATTATTTGTGAGGATTAAAGGAATATCAAAAGTAAATTGTTTAAACCCAGGTGCTTTCGAGAAAAAGAGTAAACAGTATCTGGTCGTACAAAAATGAAAGAGAAATCACAAAAGTTTTATCACTCAATGATAAAAAAATAAAATGAAAGAAAACCGCTCATTCAGACAGAGTTTAGGAGCCAATAAAATAAACGGGTGATTAGGCAGGATAGGAATTATGGTGGAAATTCCTCTCGCAGAATTATCCCTCGGGATTCCCCAAGTCCCTTCCGAGTCTCTTGCCTGTAAACCCGTCCCTTCAAACTCCCTCCATTACCCTGGAACCAACTCGACTTGCCAACCAACCTTAACCTTCTCTCAATAACACCTTTATTTTTCACGCCTTATTTGTTTCCTTATACCTCTCCTTCCTTCGATCTTTCGTTCCATTTACTTTAATCACTTACGAACATTTTCCACAAAAACGTTTTCTACTGTTTAAAATAGTAAAGAATGAAACAACAACAATTGTATCGAGGGAGGTACATCGGGATGGGGTCACAGGGCTGACAAGAAATTCTGGCACTAGCAGGAAAGTTTCTTACAGGGCTGGCAACAGTCAATTTCATTTACGTAAAATCAAGTAAACGTTATAAAAATGAAAAAACGCAGAATGATGGGACTAATTGCACCAGTGCATAGTAACTGTGTTATACTTTCATTTTGAACGTATCTCACTGTAAGCACAAATTGTTTATTATTTTATGACTAAAATTTATTTGAATAAATTATTACTCTCCTTATAGCGTCTTTTTATTCTTGCACCATCACCGTGGTTCAAGAATGGATCAAGCCAAGATCAAGGTTCAAGTAAGAATCAACCCGAAGGTTGGTTTGAAACGCGAGCTCGAGTGAAGTCCACACACAAAGGTGGGGGGATCCGAGAATGAGATCTAGTACGCGACAAAATTCACAGGTTGTGTAAGGCTAAGTGTATCCAAAGGCGTCATTGCGTCATCTGAATTTGAACAAAACGCTCTACCCAAAAGGCTGCCAACTAAAATTTAAAAAATAAACCGAAAATCATCTATTAAAACTTGTTTACGAAGGCCACTGGAGTTAACATCAAAATGTGGATCCTCAGCATAGTTTTGAGAATATATCCTTTAGGTCGTCAATCCGGTTCTATTTATATCCACGAAAATGGAGGACTTAACCATGAGAAGCGCAACGACTTAGAAGTATTCGGGGAAAGTTCAATAACTTGTGCTAGCGTTTCTAAGAGTGAGCTATAAATCCAATTGGGAAATAATTAAGACTGTAACTCGATTCGGGCTACCGATTATCAAAAAAAATTATGAGCAATAAAAAGTTATTCCAAAATCAAAAAAGTAAATGCATTAAGTGTTCTTCGAGCAGGAGGCCAAACGGATGGTAACGTTTGCGCTTTCACTTCGATGATTTCTGCGATGCATCGCGATGGCGCGCTATCAAGACACGACCGACTCATATCACGTGATGCCAGTGGTTGGTCATAATCTAACGTCCAGTTAATGAGCGGCTAACTATTTTACAATCCTTCCAGTGAAGCCTCCGAAAGGGGATTAAATCAAAAATTACACGCGAATAACAGTATTTCTCAACACTAACAAAACCGATAGTATTTTCCACATTCCAACTCGTTCTAAAACCCAAAGAGATAACCAAGTCGCCCTCTGCCTTGGAAAGACTTTATTTGAACACGAACGTGATCTCTTTCCTTTTGCAACGTCGATTTTTTCTCAATTACCAGGCTTTGGCCTTGTTGCGATCTCTGAAGTCGGTAGATCTAACAGTAGGACGCACAGACAGACTAAGGGCTTCCAACAATTCAGTTTGAAACTGCTTGATATCAGATATTCAAAGTTGCAAGCCGCTCGGCACTATGACCCAGCAAAGGGAATTTGCGAACATCAATTCCCGGTTCAGGTAAATTCCTTCCCTGGCATTCTTCCTACAATCCGTAGCGGTCGTTGTGTTCGAGCTGATCTGTATTCGTTCATCCCCGAGCAAGATAGCGGGATAAACGCACGCCAAGATGACCAAGAATTAAGCCCCTGGGCAGCCAATACAAAGGTCAATGATTTAAGACCCTTGAACAATACACACGCTACGCAAAGGTCGATGACTCAGCTAAGGGGACTGCTGATTAATTTTCTTCGAAATCCTTCCGGGCTCGAGTGTAGTGGGTCATGCTTTGAGGCAAAAAAAGCATTCACCGACCAGATGGAAACGAATGCGCCAAATTGTGAAACGCAACAAATCCCCTCGAGTTCCTATACCCTCGGAAACTTTCAAGATTCACTGGCCGACAAGTAGCTAGCTACTAGTGACAAGCGGAACGGCGAGTTGTGACAGGAGGCCATTGCCCGGAAGCAAACTTTCTCGCGAGCATAACTCCAAGCAAGTGGCGGAATTGTAACGCAAAAACACTCGCGATTCGGTGTTTCGAATATACGGGTGGTTCGGTCTCACAAAAACAGTCATGCGTGCATGTACCTCGATTTCCTCCAAATCGTCATCATCAAATGGACTACGAGGAACATTTACACGCTTATGGGTGACAAACTCGAGAATATAGCAGAGCGTATCTCCGTCCATGAAGTCCCTATGTTAATTAGGTGGAGTTTCAATTTACTACTAGTGCACCTGAAGTGCATACGAAGGACAACTATTCACAAGAAGTAGAAATCCATTACGGATTTTATTGGACCCGTGTCATCTTGCTAGCTCAAGACCTCATTTTTGCCAATAAAAAAGGTTAAGTTTATCCATATTTGGAATATGCTATTGACGACAATATAGATGAATCGCTTTCAATTTTCATAGAAGACGCTGGAATTTCTCTCGACTAGATCTGAAGGCCGCGATTTCATTAAGTTAGTAAAATTACGGAGGAGATGAGACAAGTTTAAAAAAAAACGAAAGAAAAAAAAAGTTATTGACGACTATTCTAGAGGAACCATTCCCCACAATACAGACCCCGCGTAGGTACAGCGCACCCAATCTAAACAACTCAAAAGACCAGAAGATTGTGCGTAATGCTAATTCTCAACAATTTGCTACTATATAATTTAGTATTCACTTAGAAATAAAATTATCTTCAGAAACTTCGCGGCATTCCATGTCGTTGTACGTCATTATTAAAAATCTTTTATAAAGGTACAAACATAACATTTGCGACATTTTTGGGATAGGGTTTTTATGCAGAGATAGAAGTCTAAGAAATTCACGAGTCACCACCACCAGTATGTTGTGAGGTGAACCACTCTTTTACAGGGAAATTCCCAAATAAATAATTAAAATCATTGTCATAAGCATTTGATTCAGCAATAACGTTATATATGGTAATTCATATCCATGCAAACTTGACTTCTCCAAACCGACTATTCATACTGATATTGGCGTAAACGTGGAGTAGCCCTGCATCACCAAAACAAAACACACCCCATACTATAACCAATACTTCATCATCATCATTAGTATTTCAATAAGATTGGTTTACTGCAGCCCTCCATTCTCCCCTACTAAGTGTTTCCCTCACT
>LYUA01000073.1:1232870-1245527 GCA_002093875.1 Calopteryx splendens | reverse complement strand
TACGTCCTTCTTTATTTGTCCTATATACTTGTCTATAACTAATACTTATCATGCATATATTTAGACGACAAACGTTTATAGGAGAGGGTAGAACTTGATGCATCAGTGTAAAACGTCGCATAGTCAACCTTCCACAGCTCTTGACCCACTTCCAAATTCCGCGGCCTTTACATCATCAGGCTCATTCTGTCACGACCTTCCAAACTCTTCAGTCATTCTCTTCCGGACTATCTTGGACGACAACCCGAAACAGAACTCGCGAATATATACCGTTCTCGATTCACGCATGCTTTCCTGACAATCAACTTTAAAGTGCTCGGGAACTTTCTCAGAAGGAATGCAGAGAGAGTTCACGCCACATTTCTAGTGACACTAATAATTTTATGAAATTAAATAATAAAAAAGAATGGGAGAAAGTCCATCATCTATTCCGTGAACGCACGACTCCCATCGTACGCCACGAGAGTAGCAAGTGACATTCCTTTTTTTGTGGTACACCTATCATGCCGCGAAAACACACAAAAATGACAATGACCAACATCATGTTTCTTAAGACCTCCAGAGTAATAGTTAAATGGTGATAGTCTTAGTGGCAGTCGAGAATAATATTCAACGGCTAAGGGAAACATTCCAGCGATTTCCAACAGGAAGGAAAATGAAAGATCGTAAATTGTTCGGCAACGTTATTTTGGAGTAAATCTCTTAGATACAGATGTGTTGGGCATTCCACCAGAATGGCTGGGAAAAAATAAAAATTCAATTCACTACCATAGTAATTTTCGCATAAATGCTTCTTCTGTAGTTCTGTTCTTCCTATGACGGGGTTGGCTGGGGTTTCTCGGAGGCATTACTCAAATTTGAACAGATGCCGAACCCTAAGACCATAGGGCTATCACGCCACTGAATAAAATATCAGTAAACTAACGAGACTGACTAACCATGGATTAGGATCCACTTTAGAGGAGATTTAAAAACAGAACAAGCAGGACCTTTAATGCAGCCATGAACCATAGTTACTTCTAAAAAAATAATAAAGCCCAGTTCACAAGGCAGGATAATTATTTAACAATTGAAGTACTCATCGAACCCAGCGAGACACCTGGAGTATATCTTACAATGGTACTTTATTTCTCTCATATATGGGCAATCTCATACCGATACGTTCTCCAATCTGGCCATAAACCAAGCATGGAGTTGAAATAGGCACGCGATTCAAGGGGCCTTTTATGGGATACACAACCACAAAACGGGCTCGGAAAGAAAAATAAATGACGATAGCCAACTGCCGAAAAGAGAGTTAACACAGAGTTACATCATGACCAATAATGGAAAGGCAAAATGAGGACAACGCAGAAGAGGTTCAACACAAAAATTCGGTCAATGGAAGCTTGAAGCGAATACATAAGGAGAACTTATGGCAACTTGAAGACATACTAATAACCACGGTAGTACATAAACCTGGTATGAACTATCAGCTGCACATTACAGCGATAAATCGTACACAGTGAATAAATGACAAGTTCATTGCCACGAACCCAATCTCATTTCAAATGGAAGCCGATAGCGGGATCAAAATTGAACTTAAATGATTTTCGCCAAATTATTTCCGTTAATTCCCAAATATCAAGGAAGTGTTCGTCAATTTTTTACCGTTGCTGTTCAGCATTCGGCGACAACTGTGGAACACAGTTTTAAAAAACTGCGATTAAAGATCCGAACCGCTGGGGTGCATTCAGAATACCAGATAGGTACATACTCAACAACCAACCCCACCACACTCAACAACCAACCCCACCACACTCAACAATATCTCTATAAGTGAACTAACCGACATGAACCTCGATCAGACCTAGTGCGCTCCCGCCGCAAGAGACAATTAATTGCACACCACCACTGCGGGACACAGATACTGACGGGCCAGGGAAAACGCCCCCTAAACTGACCTGCTATTACAGTTCAACTTACGACACTTCTATTTTCTATGTAATTTATCCGTCACCCTAGAATAATTCTCGAATTACATCCGAAATAAAGTCAAAGTAGATAATTTGGACCAATCAACTCAACGATTCACCTCGCCTGGAAATTCGTTTTTGTGCGCATTTATTGTTCAACGGATGCAGTCTCATCCATGACAAGTTTGGGTGTGCTGGTCTATACTTGAAGTGTTAAACTACGCGCGGAACGGTAGGTACCAGACAACACCAAAGTGGATCGCGTCCGTTACATTTTCGAACTGCCCTTCGGAGCGAGACCTCACCACTAAGAAATCACCGACTGAGTGACCTTCGAAGATCGGGAGAGTGGGGCTTATATACCTAGGCCCCCTTTCTGGAAATTTCGAGAGAAGAGTCCCGTTGATCAAGTGGTACTCCTCCAGATGCCCATGCCCCTCAGAATTAGAGCCACGAAGGAGAGGGTGGCTTGTAGCCATCTAGGCTAAGTGCAGGGTGAATCATATACGAGATAAGCTTCCAAAATTAAAATGAAACTTTAGCGCCCGTCATAACAATTGATTCATCGCTAACATATTTTTTGGAGATCCTAATAATGGACCATGAAATTCATAAATAAACTTCTAAATAAAACTCAATTTCAACCAAAAGCGCAGCACTCCATCCTCATGAGGCCAAATATATGAGAGAAAGGCCATACGGGGTTATTAAAAAGAAAGTTACAACGCTATCACCCCCAAATTTTGTATTCATCAAGCAGATAGCTGAATAAGGCAGGATATATCGGCCAAAGGAGCGTAAGAAGCTCTGAAGATCGCCATCAGAAATGTATATTCTACTCGAATGGGATAATTCATTTCTATTTCACGGTTTTAAGAGGCACCATTTCATAGATGGAGAAGCATCGACTTCAAAACCTGATCAGCCAGCATAGCAACGGCATATTCAACATGACTACTGGGAAATTCAAAAGACGAAGATTTTTGGAACATTCAATACGGAATAGTGCGCGCGCAATTCGATATAATTTGATTTTAATGACCTTTTATTTAATTTGGATCTGGGGACATCATATCTGAACACCGGCATGCCAACTAAGACGCACAATATGGTATAATTCTAATTACTCTGGAATGTGGGTACCGTATCCGAATTGGCGAATTTCATCCGGGATAAAACTTTTGAGGGCACAAAGAACCGAAGGACAAGAAAGAGAATTCCCGATGGGATCAGGGGCTGCCGGGCAGGGGGGAATGGGCTGCCGGGACACTAAACAATTACCATATACGACGATGGTGGTTTTTCTCTGGTTTGAAGTTTACGGCCGGACGGCGAAGAACGATAATATTTATCTATTGAATTATCAATCAATTTAACTATGAATTCTGAAGTATTTCATAAATATTCCATTGAGTTAGCCCTTAATTTAATGTACTATGGTAAACATTTTCTCGGCCCGTCCCATACTCCAGACTGGCCAACGAACGCTGCTTATTAAAAGCAGAACTATTGGCAGCCAATTTCTCTCTCAGGCGAAAGTGAAATGTCATTCACTTTCATTTTCAATTCAAAAGACGAAATCGCCAGGAGAAACCAGGGAGCGTAAGAAATCACTTTACCCAAAGAAGGAAAAAAAATACTAACTCCGACCGTTCTACAAAACCGACTGAGGTCTTAAGAATCGGAATGATTTGTTCGTTGGCACAATGTGGAGGATTCGTGAAACTGTGGACCAAGATGAGCCACCACCGTCGAGGCGCTGACTGCAACGTTTGCTAATTAGTGACGAACCGGGATTCCTGACAATAAACACCCACTGGTTGGCACGATACTTTTGCACACCAAGCACCTTGGACCTTTAAGGGGCAGAATAAAAGAAAGTTAAACCGCGGGATGTTGAGCCCGGCCCGCAGAGAGCACAGACGCTAAGGTGCGATTGGATACCGAGAAAGAGGGTTCGTCAGGCGTGACGGAAGAGCGGTTTCCCTTGGAAGGATCACAGATGCACTTGTGTCCGGACCAGAAGCGCTTTCTCTACTGCTAACGCAGCTCGAAAGGATACTGTTCAACCTTGCACCAGGACCATATATCACGATAGCAACGAGGGCACCTCTGCTTACAGAAAGATAAAAACCCCGAGATATGTGCTGGAGACGACCCTGTTTCCCAGAAGTCCATGAGTCCAGTTTCACGAAGTCAACGAAAGTAATTGATTTGAGCTCCATCCATAAAATTTCGGATATAGTTATGCACAGTAGACTTTTGGACTTCCTACACAAGCTCACTTCGAAGGACGGTGCGAGTAAGAGAGTCATAAGTCGCCGTGGTGAGTCAGGTTGCGTGGGAAAGGTGCTTCCAAGGAACCCAAGTTGATACAAGCTGATTCAACAATGGAATGCTGGCTCAGCCATTTAAAGTGAATACGTAGGTCGCGCCGAAGTTACACAGGGAGTTCCCCCATTCTCCCCCACCGAATCATTAAACGAATGGTAAACGTCCCACCAGGAGACTTCTACGCACCAACTATAAAGCTAGAGGGGCTACGACAAATTGAGGCATTTTTATACTACCATAATTTCATTAAATCATGCGCAAACTTGAATAGAAGTGATCGTAGGTTGAAAATCAAACTAGAAAGGGCACACAACTCCATTGAATGATGTGACGCGGACGAGGTTATGGACACCATGAGACCGTAAGCATGGCACTGATAATGTTCTATTAGTTAATTCAAATACATTGGCAACTCGCAAGATACCCATGTGCAAATGAAATTCAGGAATTCCAACGCTCCCAATTTAATCCATAAGAACCGACAGAAAATTCATTATAAAAACTCCCTTAAAATTTTCCTTCCAGGGATCTATTCTTAGGAGATCACATTTGGATAGCCCGTTACGAAAACATTTACATCTAAATCTTACCCTGCAAGCCGCCGCGAGGGCTTGGGGCAGGGGATATTACCACCATTAATAAAATGTACTACATTTAGAACTCTGAATCATTTAACATTCGAGATATCCCAATTCTCCTAATGCTATAACTGCTTTATTTATTTCGTACTATTATCCTCACTAATTGTGCGTGGGAAGAAGTATTCCATATATATAGCAGCTAGGCAGTCAATATCTCTCAACTTACGTCGTGGTCTTGTATACCAATGAATTATATCTATATCTGCATAATACCATGCAAGCCACCAATGGAGTGTGTGGCAGGGGGTGAGTTCACATCAGGCATGCACTTAAGTACTGTATTGTGGAGGTAAAATGATTCCTTCTGTTTCAGTGTTAGACACGAATGATTTGTATCTCTCTAACAGTTTAAGTTGCGCATATAATCGTCGTGCTGCAAATGGCTCCCGATTCTTAACGAAACGGGAAACTTTCCTCTGTATACTGTTTATTTCCAAGATTAGTTCCTGCTATGCGGGGGTCTCAATTGCTCGAAGCGTCCTCAAGGTGAGGTATAACTCGACCAAAATAACACATATCCTTAGCTTTTTCATTTAATTTTTTTTTCCATTATGCGTCCTTCAATGCAGCTCCGAGGAAGCCTAGGTATTTTCCTTGTTCCGTTTTTCTTGTATCCTTCCCNNCCGAGGAAGCCTAGGTATTTTCCTTGTTCCGTTTTTCTTGTATCCTTCCCTGTGAGTCTCTAGGTGTAAGGGTGCATGGATTTCTTTTCCCAGCAGCTCATTTACCTATTGCCAGATGAAGAAATACACTCCACCTGAGAGTCCTATGCATCTTAATTACCACCATAGGTTATCTTTCCGAAACCTAACTCACTTATCTCATAAAATTATATCAACTCCCATTTATATGGTGTCCATTTTCTTGGGTTCCAGCGTTGTTCTAGTCGAATATGCAATTCTGATTCAACGGCGAAATGATTGATAAAAAATATATGTTCACCTACAAATAAATGTATAATTGACACTTTTGCTATCAAGGGGAACTCCGAGTCCGCTACCGTTGATTTAAACAATAGAAATGAAAAATGCAGAACTTTTACTCTCTGAATGCCCCTACTGAATAATTAACTTATTGAATTAGAATGGTTAGAATACAAACAACCCCCAATGGACCATAGACCACCTTCAAACGAAAAGGGTTGGATAACTCCAGCAAACTAACATTTTACATGTTATCAGGAGAAGACGACATATCTCATTTGAGTTCCACTCGTCAATTAATAATTCGTAAAAGAGAATCAACCCTTATTATAGGACGAACCGGTTAGCAATGCAAGTTAGAGGTACAATCGCCGGCAATTCCCCAAAGGCATGAGTTCGAATTACACCCACCAACAAGGTGCTATCTTTTTTTTACTACTTGTCCTGCATATTTGCATGAATGTTGAGGAATGACCTACCATCGGAACGCAATCGAAACAATTACTGTACGAGTAATAAACAGACTATTGTTCCCACATGAAAACTAACACTAACGTATAAATATGACAATATTACCAATTATTTCATCAAGAGAAAACAAAAAAATCGTTTTCGATACTCAAGATCACCAAATTCGAAAGAATTTTAATATCACAGCGAAAGCATGGTATCAGTATATTATAAATTGGGTAGGGTTATCAGTAGCAAAAAAGCTAAAAGTCCAAGGTGCCGGTTTCACCAGTCCAAATTCATGTTTTCCGGACTAACTCATAATACATATTTTTAAAATTCCACTTTCGATTAAAAATAAGTGCTCATGCGCACATCCTATTTCATATTAAGCGACATAAGACGCCCATGGAAAATGTTGAACAGTGGGACTCCAATGAAAATTTCAAAACGGCATAAAGAGTGCATATAGTGATAAAAAGGCAAACATTAGTGAGCATATGGAATTACGAAGACAAAACCGGCACACCCCGGAAGGAGATTCAAAATTGTTATAAAAGCTTTCCTGACTATGAACTATTTATCGGCAAGAATTAAATTATGAGGGGATCATGTCCGTATTAACAGGGCTTCTACATGTATCACATTAAGAGCAAACTTTATGTCAATCGTGACTGTGTTCCGTTCCTTCGAGGTTCGAACTACGAGTATAACTCCTACAATTGAACTCCTTTAAAAGAAAACTTATTTTTTGCATGAGGTAAATGTGTTCTATAATGTTAAATATATGAAAGACGAGTTAATTTCTTATACGACATTCGCAAACACAATCATCGAAAAGAAAACTATTAATACGCTGAAAAAGTTACCCAAAGCAGCGTCCTTTGTCACAACAGGATAGGAAAAAGGAGACGAAAGTTTCACGTTAGGGTTAGATAAAATTAACAACTGATAAATTGAAATTAAAATCAAGTGAATTTAAAAACATATTTGGAATGAAACTATACCAAATTTTCAGTTCCCACGTTCTGCTCGAGAGCTACAAAAGAAGAACTACTTTAAGAAGCATAGGAGTGTTGAACTATCGGTTATTACTTATGATAAGTCTAAGCCTCTAAGACAAAACATTCTCATTCAATGCAATGGTAACATTAAAAAGAGGAAAAACAAAGTTAGAGATAATCAACGAATTATCACTGCAGCGTCCACAAACACCGGTATGATTGAGACTAATAATACAGAGGACAACATGACACCCACTTCAAATTATAAACCAGTTGCAGTGCCAATTTTAATTACGATTTTTGTCCATAAAAAAACAAGGTTTTTAGTGCCTCATACTTCTACCAAAGATATAAAATATTTTCATCAGGAGTGCTAAGAAATACAATTTACGACAACGGTGAACTGCATACAATATTCGTTACAAACGAGAAACGAACACCCTGACGAAAAAGACATGCATCCATGGAGAAGGCGATGAGCAAAATAACTTGCATCAACTCAAGTATTTCCTAGGCATGGAAACAATTTCTGCGAGTCTTTTACATTTCCATTTAACACTAAATAAGCATGAATAACTAACTCCTGTACTCGGTGTACGATAAGTTCTTCGAGTAAGGCCTATATAATATGAAGCACCTATTTCATTTCAAATTGGACAAACAATTGTCAGAATTGAAAAAATCAATTATACCTTTGTGAACTCAGTTATTTCACGACTGAGTACAGAAAACCGGTTATTTGAAAAACCAAGGTTTCAATCCATTCAGACGCATGTAATATACATTTCGGAAAATTGCAATTAAATGCAATTTACTACAGATAATTTCAGAATACTACATCTCACCACATGTATTGTCAAAAGCAAATCCCATCCCAGTTTCTCAACCAATAAAAATAGATATAAACATTGACACACCCTCTCTCTCACCCCATCAAGTAGATTTAACCCATAATCTGAGAGAATTTTACCAGTTAGCCAACATTATGATTTGAATTAAATTTCATTCGTAAACGAATGAAATTTAATTTATTTTTCATCGACAGTAATACCAATTAATATACTCCGTACTTGTAGCGCAATACCATCTAAATTCAACAAGTTATTATATGCCTCCAAATGCACGATCTTCGAAATTAAGCTTGAGGATGCAGTGCTTTCCAAACGGATGATTATTCACAAATATTCATGTAAATCCACCCCGGGAAATTCATGACAATTAATATGAACTGTTATAGAATAAATAGAACTACTTACCTTATCCAAGCACTTCAACTCCTCGATGGGATACACCGTTTTCTCACACCTAGCACACTTTTTACTCATTTTGAACACTAAAAACTATACACTTAATTGACCTCCGTCCTTCACTAGTGTAAAAACAACACTAATTTGTCACAAATGCAACTCTACGTTCTTAATCCTCGACTGTAACCACTGAACGGAAGTTGCCCTACTGACCAAGCTTGAGCCGAGGGACGGTCTTCTACTGCTATAATCAACTTTCGAATTATAGTCAAATCAGTTACTCTTAAGGCATTTCTTCAATAGGGTTTCACTTATTTTGTGCTATGTACAATTACTCAATTATTGATTGATTTTACGCAGTCATATTCACAGTATAAGTTAAAAGGACTGAAAACCCACGTCATAAGAATAACCATTCACGTCCGATTGCGACTAGTAAAATTGGTAAAATTTTACGAGTACGTCAAAATTCCTTATCCTCTACAGCAGCAATATATTTGTGTATATGTTTTTGAATTACTATCGGGCCCAATTGATAATCATTCCAACATCCTGTTAAAAAAATTAAAAGTCCCATTTAGAAAAAATTGTGAAAACCGCGATGCATATAATCCATCGACCAATCAGAGCCCTCCTGTTACTAAAGGCGGTCCAAAGAAATGGCCGAAGAATTGCACCTACGATTCGAGTAATCACTGGTGGATATTTGATGATATATAAGAGGAAATAGAATTTCTTGAAGGAAAGAAGTAAATTAAAATTACTTCGATAGTACTTCCTTGCGTTAAAGAGACGTCTCTGAACATTAATGAAATGCAAGACCAACTCCAAAGAATTCTGATAACCAGATAAGTGCATAGGAGGGAAAGTTGTGAAAAAGTTATCTAAGAGGGCTATGTCAAAATATCACTAAACAGACTCGTTTAGTGTGAATTATTCAACAATACTTACTTCAGAACACTGCATATGGACTGCTGAAAATCATACCAATGATAAGTCTGTGGCATTGGGAAGCTTCCAATTGAACTATGATCAATGTTTAATAAAAATTGACAATTGCAGGAATGTGATCATTAATTAGGTAGTTTGGCAAAAAATATTTTCCCTATAAGACAAATAAAAGCTGCTCAACTCAATTCGTAAATGCGATTAAAACTGCATTCAGGTTTTAACCAAACGCCTTACATTATTGCAACTTCCCTGGAGATGCAATTGCAAAATTTCCTGTGGTTGGTGTTACTATAATTCTACAAGCAATTATAATATCTTATCTATAAGTTTTTGCAATCCCACAATTGTAATTTTTCATGAAGTTGAATAAAGCCTAATTAAAAGCAGAAATTGGCATGAACTTCAAAATGTTAAATTTTAATAACATTATACCAAAGTTAAATATGTAATAGTTATTCTACAAATCTCACCAAAGACCATTTTGAAATGACAAACAATTTATTCCTATATTTTAACGATTTCCAACATTTTTCAGTTGAAATTAGTTTTAATTTAGGAACAAGTCACAACAGAAAAAATCCCTTTTAAGTTAGCATAAAATTTTTAAGTCAAACAATGGACTGTGAACAAAATGATTTAAATAAGACTTAGCTTCAATTAAAGTGATATCCCAATGTGGCTTTTAGTGGACTAAGCAACCACATAGACAGTCACCAATTTTAGTTTTAACACTAGAATTTCTTGAAAAGTCACCATTCAATGCAGCAGGTCAAATAAAAGTAATATCCTACCGATTGGCCAAATGAATGTTTTAATAAATTTTCAACTCAGTATTGAAGAATTCCATCCCTTGAATTGTGGTAGTCATTTACATGGGGTGCCATATTATTATTATACGACAAAATAATCACAAGCCTCAATGATGAAAAATAATTTCAAAAGCATCATTTTAGAAAATTATTTTGTAACGAAAAATTCACTTATTTCAATTATATTTTATTACTAAATTGGTTGAAATATTCGAAAAAAATCTCACTTTCAAGTATATTCATCTTTGGGTGAGAGAAAACAAGTGTCTTGAAATCATGGGATTTTTACATGTAGCACAGAAAGCTACTTGCAAGTGATAAGATTTTCACCATATACAAGAATCATATTATTAAGATTATGTAGCTTGGACTGGCAGCTGAAATACACACAAAAAAGCATAAGTTCATAATGCTACTGGGTGTAAAATACCATTTGCATTCATCTGTGGATGCAGCTTAAATTTTCGGCAAATCGTGAATAACAATGAAAAATATAAAATAAATCAATAGGCTAGTAGTTTTATATCATAGTGGATAGCATTAGGCAACTGATCAGATGAACTGGATTGTAAGTAAGGGACTGGGGACACCCCCAGCTTCACCCTAGCAGTTATTTTTTGTGTTCATAGCAGGGAAAACTCTTCCCTCACACAGACAAACCTTGCAGTTGATTCCTGTGGTGGTAAATTGGTATTATCCACAACTTATTCTCGAACACTTGACTTTCTTTGATAAATTAGTCTGTTAGTGGAACATTGCAACCTGGAAAACACCATATTCTATGTTACCACTTGCATCTAAGCTAATAAAGATGTGACTAAAGATTGCCTTTGGGCAAAGTTCAATAGCCCTATCAGCATGAAAATGACAGAATACCTTGCATAAAATGGGATAAACTAAAACATGAACTTTGGGAATAAATTTATTTGCCAAAATTATACATTTTTAAGCAATGCTGCTGGCGTTTGATGCAATTCTAGGCCAAAGATCTGCACACTCTTTTGCAACTGGTCCGGTAATGGCTGAACCTAAAATGAACAAAACAATTAGAAATATAAGTAATGTCACCAACTAGATATAATTTCAAATACATGCTGTTCAAAAACTCTCCATATACTTGCCTTTCATTTCCCCTTTATTATTTACTATAACACCAGCATTGTCTTCAAAGTATATGAACACGCCATCCTTCCTTCTAAATGGTTTACGCTGCCGAATCACAACAGCAGGCATAACTGGAAAATAAAAGATAAATCAATGTTAGATAGTATTGAGTACCTAGGTTCTTTTGAAATGACACCTGATACCAATGGGCAAATATTTAACCAGTATGGAAAAATTAATAAATACAGATCCCCTCAGGCTGCCATTCCTAACCCGAGTAAAATCCTCTGAGAACATCCTACGATGACCAAGACACTCCAAACAACTGATATATTCCACAAGAAAAAATTAAACTGCATATACAGGATAAGACTAGTTTAGCCTTTGATGGGATAAGTGCTCTGGGGCACTCATTTTACTCAAGCAATCCAAACTTGGAAATCCAACAAAAATACTTCAGGTTCAAAAAATTAAACCAGAAAAGCTACAGAAACAGACTAACATGTGAAGAGTGGGTGAAAATAAACCACTCAATTAAACAATATGCACCACCATTAAAAAGTGATGTGTACACCAAGCAACAGTTGCCCTAACTCGAAGTGCCCATCTGCACCAATATAAAAGGTGTGGTAGAAAAATAATAATACTAGTAGCTCACAGCACAAACCAAAAATACCCCAAGTTTCTCCTTCATACTAGCTAGGTAGACAATCCAGGAACTCAGTAAAGTTTCAAGTTCCTATTGTCACCAAGTGATTGTAGTTTTTCAGGTGCTACAAAAATGAAGGAGTGAAATTTCAAGCAATATTAAGTCATCAGATTGAATGAAACTTGGTGAATCCTCTAGTGCGACCTATGGGAAGTTCCTACTGGCTTAGAGATTTTTCCACAATCGGAGCACAAGTGTACAGAAGACATAAGTGTTTTTCAGAGGGATAAAAAGTGACAGATGAAACTCGTATCAGAAGACCTTCAGCCTCAAAAAAGAACAACACTGTGGAATAAGGACTCAATTGAGGCAAGACAGTCGATTGACATTGAGAATGATGCAATGAGTTGAATTTGAATGCATGGTGTAGTAGTAGTCCAGTAGTTAAGAGTGCTGAGTTACTAAACAGAGGGGCCAGGCTCGATTCTGGGTGATGCCTGTGGGCACCATCTGCTTCACCCAAGCTGTGTGATTTTTCAGGTACAGTTCATTCAAGTTATCCTGGCTGACACTCAGTAGCCTACTGCGCA
>LYUA01000073.1:1125926-1138912 GCA_002093875.1 Calopteryx splendens | reverse complement strand
ACGTTCCATTATAAGAGAAACACAGACACTGCAATTTTCCACTTAATAAAGTGAAGTTATTAAGTGGAAAATTGCAAAGTGTCTGTGTTTATCTTATAAAGGTTTTATTAATGTTTTTCACTAAACTTTTAAAATTCATAGGCTCTAACACAAAAACAATTCTGCTTCTTGTTTGTGCAGGCTCGTTTCACATTCATATGTACCCTAATATTTTTTAAGAGAGTGCGTCAACACGACGGCCAGGGCTTGAGGAAGGGAATTGTGTGCTATGCATTGCCGGCACACGATATCTTCCCTTATACTCTTTGTATTTCAGACCAGTGACCTCGAGATTCCTCCCATGCATTGTACGTGGGGTTTTGTGCTACAACTGTGATAGCGCAATCACGGAGATGGCTATGCCTGTAGACAGTACAGCAGTGATGTGGTAGAGGACTCTTCGACCTCTCCTGGTGCTACCTCTTGGCAATGCATGGGACGTCTATGTAACATCTCGTTGATGCTTCCAACACAGTATGCACAAGAGGGAAGTTAACCGCTGTGCATACACGTGTTTCTCTCTGTGCTCCTGCGCTCTTTTGTGTTCTACTTGTTGGCCTTGTCGTCTTTGGATTTCTTTCCCGTCATTGACTCCTGCATCTCCTGGCTGTTATTCTCTCCTGTCACCTATCACCACACCTCAAGGACTACGATTCTGATATTGTGCACCCTCCCAAGTACTGCGCCTGTGGTGTGGACGTCGCTGTGTCTGTCATTGCTTGTGTGCTTCCTGCACAGACTGAACTTTTCCAAACACACACACTTCACTGACAGAGAGTTGAGTGCGGAGCTTTTTCTATACCTATCTTACTTTGCTTTGTACTTTATTTTCAGTTGTGTTTAGATCTCATACCTTATCTTCAGTGACTGAAGTTGTTCTAAACATTTTTGTGTCACTGTGTATTGCCTTATATTTTTCGTGGGGAAGCTTATTTTGTTGTTTGAATTAAGCTGCAAGATGATAAGTAGTGTTGACGAAAATTTGAGAAGACCTTTATCATAAAACCAGGACTGGAAGAGAAGATGGAAATAAAGAGATCTGGCTTACCAACACCTCCTTTAAATCTCTCTCCAATCAACATATACCTGACAATTCAATGAAAAAATGTGCCAAAAAGCCAAGTGGTTTTGTGGTTATGAGAAAAGGCACTGCTTCCTGTGTGTTCTATTCGGTGGGGAACAGTCATGGTGCAAAAATAGAGTGACCAAATTAGGGCATTTATGGAACAGCATCAAACACCATCCAGAAAATAAAGCTTATCTAATGAATTGCATCAAAGTTGCTGATATAGGCTGCATTAGTATTGCAACTCAACTAGCCAGTGCTTATCGCAAGCAAATCCAACAGACAAATGACCAGATAAAGAAAAATAGATGTTTTATCGAAAATTATAGATTACATCAGATTTTTGGGGCATTTGAGTTGGCTCTCAGGACATGATGAGTCTTAAGGCTCCATAAATCCAGGCATTTTTAGTGGCCTTATTGACCTTATCATTAATGTGTTCATGGTTGCGAAAAATCACGTAGAAAGCAGTAGTGTTTTTAAGGTGACATCAAAAATTATTCAGAAGTATGCAAGGATAAAATCAAGAAGCAATTTAATTCCACATCATTTCTTGCAATAATAGCTAATGATACGACTGATGTATCCCGTCAGATACAAACTGTTGGTATTCTAATATGAGCACAGAGAAAAGATCTATGAAAGATATGGGAGTTTTTTAAGAGCAGCATCCCATGATGCGGTCTTGCGGAATGTATATTGGCTGCAGCTTTTCACTTAGTAGGTGAGAATGTAGATTGAGTCTTTCCTCAGAGCTATGATGGGGCACCAGTCATGAGTACTAATAAAGTAGGGGTCCAGATCTTTGTTAAAAATATTTTCCTGAACGTGGGCTACATTCATTGTTGTGCCAATAAATTAAATCTCGTTATGAGTAAGAGTGCCTCTCAAATTAAGAGAGTAAAAATATTTTTTGATTCCATGGAGGGCATTGCGGAGTTCTTTTCCCAGATGGTTTGTCTCCGTATTGGACGAAGTGTTGGCCTGAAGAATTCAGTGTGTCTCCAATACAAGGTGGAACTTTAAAAGTAGTCTCTTGAACACAGTATTTGAGACTAGGGACATCCTTTGAGATGCTATGTAATTCTTGAAGATGACATTGTGGTAATGTGGCCACCGTAGAGAAGACTCACTGCCTCTTAAATTTATTGGAAGAGAAGGAATTTAACTTTTGCGTGTCTTTTTTTCATAAGATTATGCCTCACGTTGACATTTTGTTTGATCAAGTCCAGGCACGAAACTCTTATTCATCGAAGATCTAGGGGGGACTTCAAACCTTCATGGCAGCAAATCAGAGAGCATGAGAAGGAACTGAAAATATAATTGAACTAATCGAGTGGGACACTACTGTTTGTTCCCACTCAAAACATCGGCACTATGAAGAGACAGCTCTGTAAGTGCAAAGGGGGTACATGACGTCATCATGAAAGCAGATGACCTCCAATTTTCTGAATGCTTTGAAATTTTGGAAGATATACCATGAACTTCCCAGACAGCGTGCTAAAAACCTCAGCAAAAACATCCAATGGTGAATAAAAGATGACTAAAAACTGAACTTCGGTCATTTACAACTGAGAAGAAATCAGGAAAGTTAAGGTTGTCTTCCCCTTCTGACTTTCATTTTGGAAAATAACCTGGAGCACTCTTTCGAAGTAGTCAAGCTCATCAGGATACTTGTAACAACCCCAGTGTCAACCTCTCTAGTGATGCTTTTCAGCATTGAAAAGAATCAAGACTTTCGTCAGGAACACTATGTGCCAAGGTAGATTAACCCTTTGCCCGTACCTGTTATGGGCACTAGTTAGAAATTGGTTCAAACTGATTCTCCCATATTTTTCCTTAGGAGTTAGTTTTATGGCTTCTTGCAAGATGTCTCTACATGTGTGGACCATAGTGTATTCTATCACCAAAATTCGGCATTATGATGTACGATTAGACCACTATTTCATGTCAACAGTGTTTTTTATGTGTGAACAGCTGAGCTGCCCAGTCTTTTTAGTTGATTTCTTGCCCATCACGTTACATATTTTATTGTTACTCCTGCAGTAAACTTACATGTTGAGGGAGGTATTCTCCCATTCTTTGAGGTATTTCAATGAAAACCTCTTAAATATGATCACATCAAAGACAAATCGCTATGTTGAGCAGAGTAAACGGTCTTCTACTAAAAATGAATGGAAACCTGTTTCGGAAAATGAGATTCTTCTTTGCTTTGAATATATTGCAGGGTATTACAAAAAAAGCCAGCAGAGGAGATGCATTGGTCCAAAAAACCTATGATACACACACTTTTCTTTCCCAAAGCCATGTCCTACAGAAGGTTTTTATCAATAAAACAAAATATTAATTTTTGTGATAATGAAGCATTTGATGCTATAACTCACCAACTTGATAAGATTTGGCTGGTATTTGAGCATCTAAATACACTGAACTCAACACTCTTGATGCTTCAAAGAGATTTGTTCATTTTTGAGAGCCTAATGCTCTACAAAGGTAAACTGGCATGGAAGCAATATTTGCCATTGAAAAGATCTCGTTTTGGCATAAAGAGTTTCATGCTTTGTGAGGCAGAGACTGGCTACATTTGGTCTAGTATTATTTATACTGGAAAAGAAACAGTTTGCGGAGGAGTACAGACATCTTCCTGTGTCAGCACAAAGTATTGTTCAGTCATTTGCAAAGCCACTACTAGCAAAGGGTTACTGTGTACCTATGGACAATTATTATAATTCCCCAGAACTAGCAGATCTCGTTAGGAATCAGACTGATGTACTCAGAACCTTAAGGACATCAAGATAAGACATTCCACAAGAATTGAAAAATAAGAAGTTGCAAATGGGTGATTTTGTAGGGTACTAATGTGGAAAGATTTGTGTCATGAGATGGAGAGATAACGATTTAGCACTCCTCTCTCCAATTCACACAACTGCCAAAGTATCTGTTAGTGGGAGGAAAGGTGAAAGAACAAAACCTACAGTAGTAGTAGATTGTGACGTAGGCATGGGTGGGGTGGATAGGATGGACCAAAATCTAACCTACTCTCAAGTAATCAAGAAGAGGGGTCGAAAATACTTTAAAAAATTTTATCATCTAGTTGATCAGACAATTTGGAATTCTTATGTGCTCTATAAGAAGAGTATGCGTGTAAAAACTCAAGAATTTTGAATGGTGTTGGTGCAGGAGCTGATAGATAAGTACCACAGTGAAACATTTGGTGCCAAAGGGGGTCGCCCTTCGATGGAACCTAGCCCTCTTAAAGCTAATTGGATGGCACTTCCCTGAATACATCCATCCGACTGAAAAGAAAGAATCCAGCAAGACAATGTGCTGTGTGTTGCTCAAGATGAGACAGTAACAATAAAAAGGTTCGGAAGGAGAAAAGGTTTTATTGCCAAGATTGTGATGCAGGTCTGTGTACAGCCCCATGCTTTAGGGACTACCACACAAAGAATTATTAATTTTATTTTTGTTAGTCACAAGTGAACAAAAAAAATGTTTTGTACACTATAAAAACTATACACAAAATATTTGAATGTGAAAACCGAATACTTGCAGGGGAATTGAGTTATAAGAATCTATTTAAATGAAGTTTAAGATTTTATTGGTTTAAATATTAAATAATAATACATTCGTAATGCTCTTGTAAAGTCTTCTATTTGATAATCCAGGTGGGCAATAAGTGAGAAAATAATAGCATGATAGGACTGATATGGTGGAACTTATTTATAATATTATTAGTTTATTACTAAATCCATATCAAATAAGTCTTGCATTGATAGAGAATCACAGTTTTGGAGTAATTTTAGGTAGCCTTGAAGGTATACCTGTATTGTAGGCCACCATCCATTAGTTTTCGACTCTGTATTATATATAAAGGGATTTAAAAATTTCATGATTTAACAGTACCTACATTAATAATTTTATACAAATTTAATAAGTAAATTTTTTAATATAATTTAAATAAGTAAAAATAATAATGCTAGACAGTTATGACAGATCCTCTAGACTTCCTTTAGCAAAAAGCCAAGCCAATCTTTTATTTTTGTGGATTCTGTATTGACGCAAGAATTCAGTAATAAATTGTACACCTTAGGGTCTACATACAAGAAACATCTTTTAAATAAAGTCAGGTTTGGCTTGGGCAAGGATAGATGAGTTTTGAGTAGGGTAAAAATAGAAGCCATGTAAAGCAATAACCCTGCATTGCCACTTCTTAGATAGAAATGTCATAGAACTTTATCAATAAATTTCTTAATGGAAGCAACCCTGAATGAAATAAAAGAGGAAAGGAGCTTTCAAAATGGTTCATTTTTAAGATTGCTCTTAACTATTTTTTTTGGTAGGTTTTAATGAGTTAAGGTAAGCTCCACCCCAGCAGAATATTCCACAACTTAGCCTGGAGTAAACTAAGGCATAAAATATTAAGCTCAGGAACTTTATTTATTAACCTCAGGAAAGGACGTTTATTTAGAATGAAATAAAAATGTGTAAGAGTTCATCAAATAATCTTCATTACACTCTCAGTATGTTGTTGCCATTTTAAAAATTCATCTAGGGTTACTCATAGATATTTAAAGCTTGACATCCATTCAATGGGTTAACAGTTATTACATGAATTTGTCTGAGAGTCTTTTGAAGGATAAGACGAAACCCAGTCAATTTTTTTGCCTGTTACACATAACATATTTTTACCCATTTCCATTTTATTTGATTGAAACCAATATCTCAAATGTATTAGATCTTATTGTATATTATTTTGGACACTTATCCAGTTTGAACCATCATAATTTAAAATGAAATCATCAGCAAAAGCTACATATTTTTACCCATTTCCATTTTATTTGATTGAAACCAATATATCAAATTTATTAGATCTTATTGTATATTATTTTGGACACTTACCCAGTTTGAACCATCATAATTTAATATGAAATCATCAGCAAAAGCTGTCATATAGCCTTTGAATTCATTACTACATAGGCCGTTAACATACATTAAAAAAAGATAGGACCCGAAAGAGAACCTTTTGGAACTCTGGAGGTTATCAAATTGTAGTTACTACATGTATAGCCAATTTTAACACACTGCATTCAGGAATATAAATAACTATTGAACCATTTTATTTGTATTCAGCGAATACCTGCTCACTGAAGCTTGTGTTAGAATTTTGTGATCAAAGGTGTCAAAAGCCTAGATAATTTCAATTAAAAAGCTGCTGGTTGTTTGAGTTAATCTATTCATTTATGTAAATCATGTTAATTTTCCAGCACAGCTTCAGTTCTCCTCCCACACAAAAAGCCAAATTGATTTTGACCTAAGAAACAAATTTTACTAGAAATTTGACTAGTCTAGTCTTGACCAGCTTTTCTAAGAGCTTAGAAAATAACAATGAAATTGGTCAATAATTCTGCATTTTTAACCAATCACGTTTTTCATACAAGGACCCAACTGCTGCCTTCTTTATACCATCTGGATCACCACAAGTAAAACTTAAATTATAAACATATGAGAAGGGGGAGAGAAGAATGGGTGCTAAATCATTAATGACATGTATTAGGAGTTCACTATTAAATCCATCATAGCATGTGCTTTATTAAGAGGAAGAGATTCCACACTAGTAATAAAAGCCAATGTTTCATTAGAAAATCTTTGTAGTTGTGGTGATAAACTGTAACAATGACTTATTATGGTAAACATTGTTGGTTTAGAAACTGAAATTTAAGATAACTTTTTTAGGGAGGGGGGGGGGCGAATTCCATTTTCAGGGGCCATGCCTCTGGTTGCTGGTCGTTGAGACTGTTATGAACTTTATACATGTTTGGAAACTTGTTCAAGTGTTAGGTTATAGTGTTTAGGTTATACCTCTGTCTGAGGAGGAAGTGAAATTCATGATATGCAGCATAATTTAAAATTTATAAACTTGACATGCATGGAAATATCATCTCCATTGTATCCTTGGTCTCAAAATAATTATGAGTGTGCTTTGACTGATGATCTGTGATAAAACCTAAATAAGGTTTTCTTCTTTCTGTGGCAAAAAAATTAGCATATGAGAAGAGAAATGCATGGCAATGTTGCAGTCCAAAGAGGAACGTGGAGAAGATATGGTTAACTTATGAAGCATGTAAATTTTAAATTAAACTATATATGGCCAAGTTAACAGGGACACTTCCACTACAGTTAGGTGCCTATAAATGAAGTGGGCACTTGAACAAGGGTTTGAATTAGGTTGGAAAGGAAGAACCCTCTCAATTTATTATTATTAATGACAACAGACCTGGCCCTAAAAAATCAACACTAGCATTCATTGCTGATTGCATCCTAAGGGAAGATAAAACATAAATGTATAGAAGAGGAGCTGAATAAATGAACATAAGACATGGCAAAAAGAAAATTTGAAATAAAATAAACCTGAAAGTCTCCCATGGATGCTGTGAACAGTTATAGGACAAATTATAGGAATAAGTGGAGGAAATGTGACAATATTTTAGTTGGAATCAACACTAGATTTGGCTAGAAAGAGATGTGCTAAGAAGCACTTGAATCAATGGAAGGGAGCAGACAATACAAAAGCTAAATAAGAATAGAAGTGAAATTAGAAAATACTTGATCAAGATACTACATATTAGGTCTGTTACCTTATTATTGCAAGGCATGGATTAATAGCAAATGAAAGAAGATGCGAAATAATGGGAATTTGGTGCTGTGGGAGAATGGTAAGGATAAAATGAACTTATCAAGAGAATTGTGAAGAAGAACACTTGTGGATAACAATTATAAGATGAAGGGTTAAACTCATTGAGCATGGTTTGAGTCTTGACATCTAACTGGCAAGGTGATTTTAAAAAGCTATAGAGAAAACTCTGGACAAATAACATTAACCATGTATTGGGAGGCATGGACTGGAGGTTATTTTTATGATGGAAATGACCTGACCCCCTCAAGGCATCATCATTATTTTGTAAAGTACATACCTACCTCATTCCTGGTTTTTGAGGTGCTCCATTGCTTGTGGTGATTCATCAACAGGTCAATTCTTCAATTCGAAAGCAAAATTAAGTATCAATTTTATTTCTGATTTATTTAAGGAAGTTATCTAAAAGACAGCAATTGCACTACTCTGTTCGTTAGGTTGCAATTATCTCACGGCAAGACCTTCATTATAGCCTACAGATTTGATGGTGACTTTCACAAGCACCAAGCATACATATGCATAAACATACCTACCTTTCTGCATTTTCTGTTATTTTTAATGTGATTTGACTTTCCTGGAACTCATTAACATAAATAAACATTCTTATAATGCTTTATGATGCTCTTTATTTTAAAAATAGCAACTAATAATAAAATACAAGTATCAAAAACTTTTCACTGGCTATACACAATATATATTTTTTGATATGACAATTCAAATGCATGAATTTGTTTACATGACACAGAATAGCCATCCCCATCAGAAATATACAAAAAAATAGTAAGAAGTCAAAATAATACTTTGATGATATAAGGAAATATTATAAATACATGTAAAAAATGCAACTAATGGACAAAAAAAGGGTAATAAAATACTTTAGGTACCTGATACATTCATAATTTTTAAAATCCACTTCTCTTCCCACTCAAACAAATATAATACCAGCATATTTAATATCATTTAGCATATGTTTTGCACTTAGCATATGTTTTATGACTGCATTATTAATATTTAAACTAATGGTAATTTTGCATAGGTATGGAACCATTGCTTTTTTAAAATATTATTCCTCCAATCTAATGCCAAATATGGCTGAATTAAAGCAGTTTAGGCCATTGTATTTTTATTAATATTTGCATGTTTTGAAGATAAATATATCACTTAGCAAAATTGCACAGTATTCATTTTACTGACATTACAAGTTACTACTTTCATAAAGAACTTTTAATTAAAATATAAACTTCTTGCAGCATTAACTATGTGATTGAAGAAGAAGAGGGTATGATTTTCACATATCATGAACTAGATTAGATTAGGAGAGAAGCACTATTTGTTCAATTGTATTTCTTGAGCTGTACCGACTTTCTTGTTAAACCTTCTTCTGCTGGATATACAATACCAAGCTATGAAATACTTACTAAAATATTTCTTTGCTTCTTTTACTTACATGCAGGTACAAGAAATAAGCTTCCCTACTCATTTACATCTACAGAGAATACATGTTATAAACAAAATTTATGGCATTTATTTCACACAATGGTGACTAGTATGGACAGTTGAGTTATCTTGTGTGGACCACAAAACTTCATACACTTAATCTAATGGAAAGCAATTTGAAGTTTACCTTTCATCAAATTAAGTGCATCATAAATAGCTGAGATATATTAAAATAATAAGCCCAGGTAACTCTCAATTTACTCAGGAGTTGTGCTTTATGGAAAATACCATACATATAGTAAGTGAAAACGCTAAAATGTAAATGATAGAACTAGGGGAAGAATTGGCTTAAAAGTGGTGAGAATACCATATTCTTCAGCTATTGTTTTTTATATTCCTACACATCTACTCATTAATAACAAATTAGATGAGATGTATTGAAACACTGTAAAGCTGCTCAAGGATTTTCATTATAATGCATCTATGCATAAAAATAGAGGAATGTTACTCAAATAAACAAAAGAATATATTAATGTTAAACTTATGTGTACTATTTCTGTTGATCACTTAAAATATTTTGCCCACTACCAATTATATCCATTCATTTGGTAGCAATCATCTTCCATTGTGAGCCTCCAACAAATTAGAATGGAACATGTTTATTTCATATGCAATAAATCATTAAAAACTCCCTCCTGCTCAGGTTGAAGCATTTACAAGGAACTTCCATCTTCTGAATTTTATGCAGAACCCTGGATTTCTGTGAGTTAACTCCTTCATTAATGGCACACTAACCTCATAAAGAAGCACTTGGAAACTTAAACATCATCAGCCAAGATTCTATGTGTGTTAACACATTTACTACTTCTCTTTTATAACTAAAATGTGTTAGGGTACTCAAAACATTGAATGATTGAGAATAGACATGGACATTATGAGATATAAGGACAAAAACCTGAGAATGTAGTGGGCAACTGTTTAAACTAATGTGATTAATTATGCCAAAATTGCAAATGAGATTAGTTTTCCATCATATATCCTTAGTCCACAGACTGCATCAAATGGTATGTAGAGTAAGGATACATATTTCTGCAGTTTAAATAAAACTTCTATTTCAAGATATTAAAATAGCATTTAAAGCCTGTTTTTTTTATGATCACTTGCTGTATTTTCGAATGGCAATCATCTTGGTAAGTACTATCTCCCCTAGAACTGGAGGGCATTCAGCTGAATGAGACAAATGGAAAAAGTGCAAAATGGCAATCTCGGACAGTATATTTCATCTGAACAGGTGGATGTTTGAGTGAAAAACTACTCTTGTATTATGCCCATGTAATGGAGAAGGCTTAAAAAAGTCAAGTTCCTTGAAAATGGGAAAATTTTAAGAGGGTGACTTATAAAAGGGTTAAATTCTACGTGGAATAATCTAATATTATTTTCAGTCTAACATTGCATGGAGAAATTACATCCAGAGTACTTCAATAAAATTTAGATGGCTGACACTGTAATTAGGTAGTGTCCATCATCTACTTATTGTGCATTTTCTATCATTTTAATGTTGCTTGGAAATTGTGCAGTAGGCATATTTTTCTTCATTGGTCATTGGACCTTAAGCAATGGCATCATTACACTGTCCTCTCATCACCATGCAACACATTATAGAGGCTTTTCCTACATATGGGCAACCCATGACCTGATACAATATAATCCCTTAGTTAAGTCCTAGGGGCATGCTAATTTCTTCAGGCACAATTTCTGAATCCCAAAATCATGCAATAAGAGACATTTTCAAGCCTTCAGCCAGGCCACATGGCTACGTAGATGTTTGCTTGAAAGCAAAATTAATTTGTCCATGTTGGTCTAACAATCAATGCCAAGGGCCCCTCACTGAGGTGACCCTCCACATTGCCAGTTTACGTTTATTTCAAGCCCTCAGATAAGTGAAAAAGAGGGAGAAACCTGAGTAGCCCAAGATTCTGTTCCTTCAGGGTTTGGGCATTAATTTGTGTCCTTTGGCTCCAAATAAAGCAGTGATTAAACCTTATAAAGGTATAACTCTTTGGTGCCAACTACACTTCATTGTTACCGTCTAGACCACGTGACCAAGTAGCGTAATTTTGCATACCTGTGGGACAGCAATCTATAGGGTAATTAAATATTTTTTTAGCCACAATCTTCTGGGCCAGAAACTTTTATGATTGTTATTAATACATATCAGTTGATTTCATTGCTTTTTATGGTCAGATATAATTTTACACACTCGGAGTAAGGTTAAAGGGAACAAACCTATCCTGAATAACTCTCAATGATATGAGAAAAACACCTTTCATTTTTGATCTTGTTTTTTAGGAAAAAAAATTTCAGATTAACAGTGTCTGTAAATTTAGGGACCAAGTTTTTTCTCTAAAAATTCGAATTAAAACCATGTAAATGGAGAGTTACCTGTTACACATGTAGTTTAGAGAATTAGTGAGCATAAATGAATAATTTCATCACAACCTTAAAACATACCTGTGACAGCTAAGGTTTGAGATACATAACTTAGGGTAATAGCAAAAATTATTTTTTTTAAAGAGTCAAAGTGTCTCAAGTATTTTATGCTAAAATTTTACCAGGATTATACACAGCATTATCTTCAGTCTTCATCAAATGTTACTAGTAATTAGTTAACTGATGATTGAATCATGTTTGTAAAGGCATATCACAGTATATTGCAGAACAGTGATGTTAACGTGAGATTGCATGACATTGGTAACAGACTTAGGATATTTAATATAATATAATAGACATAAAAATTTCAACAATGTGAAAATGTCGATGAAATTAACTGAAAAATATAAATTCAATCAAGTAATCAAATATACATACTTAATAATGATACTTAAGAAATCAACTTTCTAAAATGTAGAAGTAACATAAAAATATTTTCGGCATTTTTGCCATAACGTAAATGGATTTAAAAATTCATATCAACAATTCAACTTTTAATTTTCTGATAAAACGTGCATAAAATTTTAAAAATACGTAACTATAAAAAATACAACCATAGTCATAGTCCAACCAACCCAGATGCAAGTATTTTTATCATGATGTAGATATGAAGCTTTTATGCTCTCTTCGGAGGTCCCAAATAAACGGTCATATTGCGAGCTAGCCGGTTGAGTAATCTTTGCCCAAGTGGCTCAGAAACCTCCAGCCAAGTATACTTATCAATTATTCCTACATCCTCAAGGGCATCACGAACAGATACAAGAAGGGTAAGGCAAAGGCCATCATTTTCAATCTCAGCTTTTGGATCTTCATTGCCTGTCAATTTTGCTTTGTGCTCCATGCATATGAGACCATGGGGACGGTGCGTAGGGAGGTCGGCTCCAAAGATTTCCTGAGAACAAACAATTTACAGTTATACTAATTTATCACATCATGCATGATGAGTGTGCTGATTTATGTGAACCCATCCTTAATTAATACATGCCAAGATTCCCTTTTTGGGTCAATTCCTCAAAGCATAAAATACCCGTTGAAACAGTTCAGACCTTGTTGAGCTAGTTTTGAGAATCATAGATGCAAGTATTTTCTGATAAGTTGATTTCAAATAAAGGATAGTTGCGGCTTAAAACATAGGCAATATCAGCAAAGCAGTAAAAAGAAATATGCGATTCACTAATAATCACAATGTATTTTAAATTGCATTGTTTCAGGCGTGATGTGATGGAATTGGTACATAATAATGACTATGATATGGCACTT
>LYUA01000073.1:1111928-1123181 GCA_002093875.1 Calopteryx splendens | reverse complement strand
ACATATTTAATATCTATTATCCCTTTCATCACTAAGTCTTTAATAAAATGTTCAAGAATATCTATGGGTTTCCTCTTTTTGTACTTTGGAAATCTTTTGAAATTATAATGGCACTTTGATTATCCACAAGCAAAACAGCTTTACATTCAACTTTAAAATCATGCAAAATGCATTTTAAATATTCTAGTTCTTGTGCCGAAGCAGCAGCAGCAACAAATTCAGCTTCTGCGGTAGATAATGCTACACAAGTTTGTTTTTTAGAAAATCATGACACTGGATTACCCCGTAAAAACTGATTGATCCACTTACACTTTTTCTGTTACACTTATCACAAGAACATACTGCCTACAGTCAAATTCTTACATTGCCCGCTCAACTTCACAGTACGACTATATTATAAATCACAAAAAAAACAATTGCTAACAGATAGATCTTATTGCCAGCATTTTCTCAGTAGATGATGACTGAAGTTAGATTAGTAGTATTCAGCAGCCTATGAAACAGATCCATAAACCTTTGAGGTGCAAAGGCTCTTGTGGCGTGGGGATTGTGAAGGTTGCATACTTCCAGATTTCGCCATGTGTGTTGCTATCTGCTGAATGACTGACTGTCAGCAGATAGCAACACGTGGTAAAACCTGAAAGCATGCAGCTTTTCATGTACCTTTCTTTCGATTAGATAGGTCTACAGCATCTGATCTCTGTGCACCTGCGTCATGCATCAATCTGTCCACACCACCCACGTGATGATTGTTCTTGAATAAAAAGATTGGTTTTGTTGTCTCCTTAGCAGGTTTTTATATGGATATGGTTTTATCACTATGGCAAGTGGAAACCATTGTTACAATATTCTTGTCGCTTCATTTCATCTGTGGACCTAAATTCTCTGCAATAACTTCTCCTTTTTTGAGGTTTTTGTCTTTTACATTTTGTGGGGTGTTTTTCCAATTTAGTTTCATCGTTCTGGCACAATCAGTGCAATACTTTTTCAAACATTTTGTGAGAGCAAGAGAGTTATAATAATTGTCCATCCACACAGTCCACCCTTGATTCAGTGGGAATTCTATTAAATTTAGCACAATTTGCACCGTTTTACTCGTGTCGGGTCCTTTAGGTTTCGACTCTTAAAATTGTGTCCTTGCCCATGAAGAAGAAAAATGAACAGATATATCTACTGCTTGCTTCACAGAGCTAGAAGTTTTGATGCTAAATTTTGATTACTTCTGGGAAAGATACCGTTTGAAGGATAGGGGACCCTTCAATAATGTCAAAGATTCATTAATAAAATTTTTTTGTTTGGTAAGTACTGCTGAGTTGTTTTGTTTAGGCGAGATATAATTGGAAAAATCTTGTGCAGCTTTGGCATGCATGATACCTATCCATTCTTTCATTGTCTGTAAAATGGAGAATTTACAAAGGATTTCGAATCTATATCTTTTGACATCAACAATACCTGGTGTGGGTATAATTCTCCTGGTGCTCAAATATGATCCGAGTGTGGAGTTCTGAACAATGCCCATTAACATAAACAAACCAAACATGTAAATTTCTTTCTCTGTCAATGGTTTGCAGAATTTTAGTCTAGATTTAGGTGAAACACTATATTTAATTAATTGAAAATCATCCCATAACTCAAGTGAATCTCTGGTCAACAAAAGCTTGTGAGAAAAAGGTCTGTATTAGAATGAAAACAGTCCTGCTTTTCAGATTTAGTATTTTCATTATACATTAATGTATTTACTCACCATCATGTATTTCTTGAATGTATTATGAGTGCTGTGGACTGGATTAAGTTCACACATAGGCAGGTGTATTTCATTTTTCTCAGAGAGAAGGACATGAACACGGTTGTTCGACCTCTTCCTCACACAGATCACCACTCGCAGGTACAACTTCTGGTGTGAATTCCTAACTGGTAAAAGATTTGGGTGCCACTCAATAGCACAATCTGAAAAAAAAATTGAAAATAAGTCATGTAAACCATAACAAATTTTTCAAAACAAAATAAGACAAAATTATAATGTGAAATTATTTCCTCTAACTAGGATACATGATTTTTTCTCAAGTTGAATTGTAATATGCACACACTGTTGTAACTGTTCTCACTGTAGTCTAGGCATCAGGTAAGAAGAGGTTTCAAAGATAAAAAAAACCAGGCTGCTTAATGCCCTGGCCTACCCAATTTATGAAGTAGTTCTTTGGAAAGGTCACCCTTTCCTTTGTATGAACTTCATTTGCATGCTCCAGGGGGGGAATAATAATAAATAAAAGCCCTAAACATTCATCCCAAGAGTTATTTATGAATAAATTTACCATGAATTTGAAAAATATGTAACACAAGTGAAAGGGTCCCCCATTCAAACAATTTCATTTAAACAATTACTACTCCGATAAAATCAAGGTAGAATCTACTTTTATCACAATAGCACAACTGATTAATTCTTCCATTCCTGTGATTCACTTTTTTATTGATGTTCACAGGATTTATTACAAATTACAATGATACATTTTACCGATATTCACTGAAGTGGTAAGAGGAAAGTTACAATGTTAATATACATTTTTGAATAGACGTATTCAAGCATTATTTCCCAAAAGAAACTGGGCAAAATTTAATGATGCATAACAAAAAATAGTTTGTGTGTGAAAAAAGTGTGAACCTACAGTGAAGGCAGCAGTAAAGGTATAAAACATTTTCATGGCAACAAGAATTCTCATTTATTCCCCTTTAGGAAATCATAGGTAATAAGAACATCAACCCAAGGAATGACAAAATACCACGGATCTTCATTGTGCCACCAGAGAAAATGAGAATGGTTTATGGTCATAAAATATTTAACTCATTGTAGTACGGGAAAACACTTGCTCTAGGATAAGGCACCTATAGCTTCACTAGACAGGCAATTTAACATATTTCTGCAATACTAATGGCTAACTTAAGTTGTGGAATGATGGAATTAGAAGTGAATCTGTCAAAAGTCTCATAACTTAAGAACACTTTTGTAACAGTAAAGTGCTCAACAGCAAACAGCTTGCCAATATATATACAACATCATTGTCACTAGGCGCCATATGACATTAGGGATTGCAGTTTTTGTGCAATATGTTTGAAATTCACTTAAGTACCCCAATCATTATATGCAATGGAATTAATGAAATAAGAGTAAGAGGTTTAATTAATTCTAATTCAATATGCGATGCTTGTGCCTCAAAATTATTTTTGGACTGCAATGCCCTGTTTATTAAAAATAGGCTTTATGGATGAACTATGAAAAACTATTGATTCTGGCAAATCTCATAGAGAAGGCAGAAAGAATATACTCAGAAAACGAATGGTGTGACACCTCTAACCACTAAATCAAGAAAGTACAAAAAATATTAACGAGATAAAGTGAAACAGTATGCGGACTAGTACTATTATTTGGTAGCATGAGTCAAAAAAAACATAAGCTGAATGAAAATCCATTTATACCATCAGCTCCCTCCAATTCTCTTGCCTCTGCACCAACTGCACCACCAGCTTTATTGACATGATGAATGTAATTCCTGCACTGATCAACAATAGGGTATATGTCATCTTTCCTCAGATCAAGTTCATCTATATTGTCAATCCACTTGGCCTGTATTGAGTGGTCATCAGCATCGGCAGGTGTCTTCAGCGTCCCACCTGCAATTTATTTAATTACTGAGCTATGGTTGCTGACAATAGAGCTGAAATTGGTTCTTCGAAACAGAAAAATACTGAAATTAAACTTAGGGTCATTTAAAAGTCTGCTTACCCACTATTTTTCCAGTAAAAACAAATCTCATCCAACCATCGGCTGTGCTTTGAACCATTAGAAGAGTCGTAGGTTTCATGTCTAGTCCAGTTTCTTCCTTAACTTCACGAATTACGGCATCCTTTAACAAAACATAAAACGGGAAATTCAAATTTAGTACAGGCATTATATTCCAATTTAATAAGATCAGGAATCCCTTTTGCTAGCATTAAAGTGATGTGACATAAATTTGACAAAAGTATTATTAATTAGTGAAACAGTTTACCTCTATGTCTTCATTTTGCTCCAGACACCCGGCAGGTAGATACCATTGACCAGCACATGAGCTTTTCGCTTCTTGTATCATTAAAACTTCATTCTTCTCATTCACTAGTATTGCTGCCACAACATAACAAATGGTTTTGTGTAATTTTGGAACGAAATCGGATGGGACGGACGGTGTGACACCTCTAGCCACTAAATTAAGAAAGTAGAAAAAACGTTAACGAGACAGAGCGAAACAGTATGACTAGTAACACCTTTTGGTAGATTATAAAAACATATTTCCACAATTTGCTGTGCGTAAACTTCAAATACATTTTCACTCTCTGAATGAAGTAAATGCAACCCAAACAATTGTTTTTCAAATTAAAAACAAGACTGTAAAAGAGAATATTACCTGTAGCCTCATTTTGGTCTGCTATTGTAAAGTCACAATATTGATTAGGTTCCTCAAATGTCTGCCCACTTAATAATTTGTTGATATTATCTTCTACTCGATCCATTTTTGCCACGTGAGGTTTATTAAAACTATTTAACTCTGGTTTTGCGCGTTATTAACAATTTATCTATGGAATGCCAACGTCAACATTCCTCATATTCAAAGGTGTGTCAGACCTTGGGCCGGATGTGACCATAGCGAATCGAACCTTTCTTGGAGTGCATTCCGATCCTTCAGATGAGACTATCGATATCTGTTCAGCTAGCGCGGGAAGTCAGAACTTCTATCGTTAGGCAATGAATATTACCTGCTTATGGAGAGACGTTTATTTATAAGCATTTCCTTAGTTCCATCAATCAATACGATAGAAACCTCTGGGATGTAAATTGTTAGTAGTTAACGTAACAATGTGTCCATGGAAATTATTCCAAATTCCAGTTAAAAAGAAACTAAATTCGATATTCACTTTTCTGTCACAAATTACCAACTTCGCATTGTGCATTTTGTTTTAAATTGTTTGTGATATAAGTGTATGATGCTGATCCCTGGGTGGAAAAGGCAGAAAGGAAATGGAAAATTGGTAAATACAGTTATTATATTTATATCACCATCTTAATAATTTGCTAACTTAGATAAAAGAACATACATATAACGTGAGATGAGATATTTTAGGTACACGAAAGCCACTGGCGATATAAAGAAAACATTATTTTTTAAAGTTTTATTAATATTTCACTCATATTTTATCTAATGTTTCTTCTCTGTTCGAGTCCGTGTACGAAATTCGTACTACGAATGCTTTGATTTAAATATATGCGTACATTCGGTGAAATAGCAGCAATCTATTACTTCATCATGCAGGATTTTTTTGTCTTGCCATGCACAACCACGAAAGGAGGGTGGGAATACTTTTTTCTTCCGTGCTACACTATAAATTAACGTTAGTACGTACCGTTAGTGTGTATGTACCTCCAACGGTATTTTTAAGTTATTATACTGGGGCGTGGTACTCAAGTGGGTAGGGCGCGCAGCTCGCTCATGAGGGTCCGGGTTCGATTCCCGGTGACATCTCTGGCCATCCTCAGCTTCACTCAAGCTGTGTACCTTTTTCGGATACCAGGTTATGCTGGGAGATCGCAGGCGGCACAGGGAAAGGAATTAGCTACCATACTCTGATGTGAGAATTTCACACGCTTAGTATTGTGAGAGCCAGTTCGTTTCCCTGTATCGCTGATGTGTGAATTTCACTCGCCGTATAAGGCTTAGTACAGGGTGAGCTCTACCTTCACCTATCAAACCGACCTTCGGGTTGATTGCTGTGATTTAGTTAGATTGTGAGAGTTCTATACTCATCAACCAAACCAACTTTCGGGTTGATTATTGTGAATGGTGATATTCTGGACAACCTTCTGCCATGTTACTAGTATTATAAGTAGGTACTTATTGTATCCAGGCGGTGGATTTTGACAGAACCTGAAAACTCACACAATATGGTGAACAACCTGGCAGGTGTGCAGATCCAAAAAAAAAATCTGGCACGTCAAGTTTAAAAAATAAATATAAATGGAAAGTTATGCATTAAGTTTTTATGTAATTATTGTCTACAGCACCAGTCTTGCTCATATTTTAAGGCACTTGTGTTTTGAGAATAAATTGCAATGATTTCAGTTTCCCCAGTTACTAAAGTTAGGAATTTAGTACCCGTAATACTAACTATTGACTGCCATCGGTGGTTTACAAGGGTCCAGACAGTCATCGTGAAACGCAAATTTTAATTACTTGAGTTTTATCCTGATACCACTCTCATCCCATGCAATTGATTTGCAATGGCTAATTACAAAAACAAATAGTAAAGCAAACCACCGGTCTAAGGTAAACAACATATGAATGCCTAAAATACTAAAGTTAACCTTTTTTTTCGTCAAAATCCCAGATGCCATTAAATATTATTTTAAGTGTACATTTTTTAGTTATAAAAGTATATTTGGGTTATGAAAAATTACAGGGGTTTGTGATCATAATTCGGTGATATGTTAATTTAATTAGGTCGATCATCCTTTTATCACTTCAAATATCCACTTAAATGCAAACAAGTTTTTCGCCTCACGATCAGCAAACCTTTTATCTTTAACGGAAGAAAAAAATTGTTGTGAACACAGTCAAGCTTGCAATTCCGTTATTTCTTATAAAGCTTCCTTCACTCATGTTGGGCCTTGATCAAATTCGTTGGAGCGAAATGTTTGTCCGCCAAATAAAAATCAAGGCGGAAGGCCATTCCTACTAAACCTCCCCTCTCTTTCCTATAATTCATACGCTGCTTTTCCCAATTCAGGAAGATCTCCTTTTTAGCATAAAATAACCTCTCTGACCCACCCATTTTTAATATCTCCACATGTTAGTGGAGACTGTTTTCATGGTAAAAATCGGCTTCGACATTTTAACTGATGAACAAGTTTTATTATTTTCCTAATGATTTCCCATTTATTTTCGCATGCAATCGGAGTTAATGTGCATGCCGGCTCAAAAATTGTTGATTTGGCATTGCGAAATTATACATTTAGTATTTTTCTTAAAATTAGAGGAACTAATTAAATATTGGGCATTCATAGTATTTATACTAAGTGCGGATAAACATTTAGTCACGTCGTTGGTTATTTACTATTTTCTATGCAAGGATAATATGTTCGTGTCAACAAACTTTATAATCACCTTCTACTTAAAAATAGAAGTACCACAAGTATTAGGAAAGTATTGTGATTTCCACATAAGATTTTTCTGTAGTGAATACATTTTTCACTTCCTCAGATTTACTCTGGTAATTATTTTCTGGAACATTCCCAATTCTCAAAATGGAAAAATTTATGACTTTTTGAGGTTAGTTTTTTTTATGAACAGCGTTACCAATTTACATAGTTGGTTATTATTTTGGAGATTATAGCGTGAAACGTGGATGAAAATATAACTTTGTGTACACACCACACTTAGTATAAGTGGAGTAATCGATATTTAGATTCTCCGAAGGTTAAGGGGTTCATCTAAAGCCTGTTGAAATCCGTCCAAACTACAGGAATAAGGAGCGCGAAATAAAAGGCTGCCGAGAAAAATATATTTCTAAGAACCTTTGCTTGTTTATTTAGGTTAGAAGGATTTTGTTTGGGTTCTTAAGATGCTTCGACGTCTGTAGTCACATGACTATGTAAGTTTAATTATTATGTTACGACCAAGGTGGGATTCGAATCTTTGACATTAAGGCTATCTTAGCATTTGACCTTTTCAAGAATACCCACTATGTCATATGGTCTCCTCAAGCTGATTGAATACTTAAGGAACAATGGAAACTTTATCTCTGATGTAAAAGTAATCTCTGATGTAATCCATTTCACGCCAAGCAGCTGGGAACGAAATGAAGCTTCGAAAGCTTCTCGAGAGAAAAAAATCTCTTGAAGATAGATAACGAGTGAATTTCACAGTAAATGTGCACAATACAGCTGTTATAAAGGTAGATTTTCGGAAGCTCATTTCGTCTTCTAGGGCCTCTCACGTGCGGAAGTTTGAGAATGTGGAGCGATGGAAGGAAAAGGAGTCGAGAAACGAAGATGAATGTGAAGTTCAAAACTTATGGAAAACATTTATTCAGAAGGGGAGGGTGGGGTGGAGGGAGTTTGAACGACTGTATAACCCTATTGGCTGTGATCTCCGAGATAAGTACTTCGATGGGCATATCCATAATGGTCCCAGTATGGCCAAAGATGAATGATTTTAATTCGGCGGCGATGATGAAACCCGATGATATTTTCACTTCAAGGATCCTCGGCGAGAGAAAAGAATTAAGAGACCAGGGGGAGGGAGGATAGCGACCGATTGTCGGTGGGTTCATCGTCAGGAGTCTCGCCCTAAGGGAGAGATGATTTGGAGTGTAGGGGTGGCTGAGGAGGAGGCGACTAGACGGAATGGCGAGAGGCAAGAACCCACGAAAATAAGTCGGTTCCAACGTCAATTTCAACCTAAAATCCACCTTCTTACTTTCCTCGTGCTTTCGTGCGAGGAGAGCCATCGTCGAGAGGCGTCGAGGGTTTCGTTTCGCTTCCGCATCGCGCAGAATGGAGGCGATTTGCCAAGAGCTAAATTTATTTAAAAAGGGAAGTGTTGGTGTCAGGCGAAAACCAAAACAGGGGGTGAGGAGGAAAGGGGGGGGGATATTAAAACTCAATTCTCGTTTGGCCTCTCGGCCAATTCCAGTTTCTCGCCACTGTACCCCGTATAAAGTCCCACCCAAGGGAAAGGCACTGGCACCCAAGGGAATAGGAGAGTTCGGTAAAGTGATAACGATATGTTCGATTGATCCCCAGTAAATTTTCTTCCGGTACTCCTTCATTTGGAATGACCGATAAACAACGTCAGTTACCTATAAAGCGATTGGTAGGATTTTATAGAGGGCGGAGGAAGGGTGTACAGAAACCTGGCGTCGACATTAGCCAAGGGGTCACGAGGTTTAGCGTTCCATTCGACATACTAAGTCATTCCCTTGAGGTGCTCTTCACATGACACGCATATAGGGATCGGGACGTCACTAAAAATCCTCCAGCGCGGAGACTTGAACTCGGGCCCTCGGTTTGGGGAGGCAGTACACTTATTACTGCGATGTCAATTTCCCCAACGAATGATCTACCGCCAAAGAAATTCGTTGATTAAATTCACTGAATAGGATGAAAAAATCATGGAAGTCATCTTTATAGAGAGTTCCTATTATAAAGATAGCCATCCCTCATTTTCGCATTTTCGTTTGATCTATGACTGATTACTCGTTTCGGAATAAGAAAGGGGTTATCCGTAAAAAGCGTCCTCAAATCGAGGTGGGGTGGGGTGCGAGTTACGGACAATCAGGCGAAGTAAGTCAACGGGGGTGGGGGAGACCAAGGCAAGAGTAGGCTACTGCCGACAGGGGTGTCAAGTGGCCTAGGATTTCGGGCGTCTTTTACGGACGGCCCAAAAAATCACCTTTCACCTTGCCCAAAACCCAAGACCTCTCAGGGCCACCTAATGTGACCCCGGTGCAACTCTCTCAAATGGTTGGCGTCATTTATTAGCGACCTGCAAAAATCCATTGTGATGATTTTCTTCAATATCCGCAGTGATCTTACTCTCCGGAACGTTGGAACATGAGAAGAAAACCCGTAAAATGGACCTGAATCCGACATATTTTTCCTCCCGACACGTTTCCTCAGTATAGCGTGGAGATGGTGCGGGGTGTCTTTCAAGCCAGCAATTGGGCAAAAGGCGGAGAATATATGTACTGTACGTGAAAACGACAATGCAAGATCACGAAGCGTCCCATGATTATTAGAATATTTGGGATGATCGCTCGCTGCTTGATTAAGCCAATTCATAGGTGTATCGTAAGAGTTTACTTGCGACGCGGAAGGGGATAATCCATGTCCCACGCGAGATCGGCAGGTCAGAAAAGGGTGGCTGAATGAAAGAGATCGACTGCCTGAAGGGCAGCTTGGAGAAATCCCTCTTCCCTCTCACATCGCGCGACAGGAACACAAACAGAGGGTGACACCCGCAAAACGAGAAACAGTCCCTTCTTAAAAATGTCTTTCCACCTCCATTTTGCCAAATTGTCGTCCAAACACGCCCTGCATGCGGCTTGCAAGGTACATGCATCTAAAACGTATCATGCGAGCCACCTCGCGGACGTGTGGCAAGGGATGTCATGGGGCCATCTTTTAATCATTTAATCCTAGGAAATATTAGCGAGCGGATACCATGAGACATGGGTATGTGAAAGGAAAATCCAAATTACAAAAAGTGTTTTGTTTTTTTCTATCGGGAATATTGGGGCGCTTTTCCTCGATTTCTTCGCGGTCGCGAGTTGTGCGAGGGAGGGTGGATTTCGGGTGGGTGGATGAATTTCCCAGATTGGATCGTGGGGCCCGGTTCTCAAAGCTACGAGTCAAATTTCAAGTTCTTGTAGTTTGCTCACGCAGAACCTCCCAACGAAAATAATTCTGTTCCAGAAAGTTTTCAGATAGTTCAATTCAAAGGGTATTCAGAGACTCATAATGCTATAGTTTCACTCTTTCGATTGTTTTTGGAGGACTGGGAGGGTATCGACTCGTAGCTTTGAGGAATGCGCCCCTGGTCGCACGTAATCTACGAAACGAACGCTACTGAGGCGAAAGAAGTATAGGCGGGGGTTGGGGAAGGGCGAGGAGGGGACAGTAGGGAAGGACCTGGCGAAAGCGAATGTTTTTTACCTGCGGTGAGTTTACGAATCAGGGTTTTGTTTCGGATCTGCCTCATTGGCCGAGAGAGAACGCTGCCAGTGCGTGGAATTATGTGCGCGCTCTTGTTTATAAACTACCGATGCAGTCTGTTGACGATTCCGTTGTGTCGCCGGGAGGGAAACTCGGTCGACCTGCGCCTCGGAGAAGAAGAAGGGTGGTATTGTCATGTAGAAAGAAGGAAAGGCGGCATTCCGTGGAGAGATTTGGGCCAGGCGTGCTGTTGTAACCCCTTTATATATTTCGACCGCCCGGAATAAAAGAAGGAGGCGGAGGGGAATAAAATACAAATCTCTCGGACTGCTCTCTCCCGCACTTACGCCCTTCCGGCGGGAGAGCACATCTGGAGGGGAGGGGAGGAGCACGCATGCGCAGGTGAGCGGCGAGGGAAGCGTGCACAAAAAGCCCGCTCTCGGGTGCATGCGGAGAGCTTGAGGGGGAAAGGGGGAGAGAGGGAGAGATGGAGAGGGAGAGCGAGGGGAAGGGGG
>LYUA01000073.1:1042382-1063770 GCA_002093875.1 Calopteryx splendens | reverse complement strand
GAGTGTGTCCATCAGAGACCTACCTTAACCGGTAGGTTACCGATTATTATTAAAATTATTAAGGCAGGTACATACAGTAACGGCCACGAAAATATTTGGTCCGGAGAAATTTGGGCCGGGGAGAAAATTCTCCAGAGAAATCTTGGTAAGACCGAGCATTAAAAGCAAAGCCGATTCCCTCCGCGGATCCCGGTTCAATGAGAACCATGGGTACCTAATGGGGCGTAACTGGGACGATGACGATTGGCCATTGATTGGTTTGCCCGCCCGGCTTAAACTTTTTAAGATCCGTCGCTCGCCCAGGGAGTGGACGTCATGGCCGTTGCTTTCTTTCCGAAGGTCGTGAGTCGGGGAAAGGGTTGAAGTGAGAAGTGACGCGTTCTCGATCGATTCCTCCAAAGAGTGCGAATGCGACCAATCCGTCACGAAGCGAAGCCGTCGGTGCTCTTTGGGCGAGGGGGCGGTTCCCCGGGAGCGGAGAACGGGAGGGCAGCAGTTGAAGGCGAGCGAAAGGTGGCGTGCCCTTTGAGACGGGGTCGCGATGTTGGTCAAGATCCAGGGGATTGAGGAGTGCGACAGCCGGAATTGTCCCGCCAGGCTGTTCCGCGGATGCATGGGAATGAGAGAGAGAGGGCAAGGGGTAGGTCGATGAATGTTGTCCTCAATTTCTACCGAATTCGTCATGTACGTTATTAACTTGTTGGCATTTGGATTTAGGCAGGACGCTCGGAAAAGGTTGCGGGAGCAGCGGAAATTCGATCCACGAGGATGAAGGTCCGCAAATAGCTTTCGGGGGCGTTTTTTTCATCTAAAAATGAGTGTCCAGCATGGTTGTAAGATGGAGAATACGGGTGTAGCAAATGGGGAAATAATGTGTGAATCGTTCTGTAGTACAACCAAACAAACGTCCGGGTCTGATGAACGAACGTAATTAATCTATAAAAAATTTCAACAATCACAAAAAAAGCTTTAAAGAGTCAAAATTCTACGGATCCCATGAGGACGCCAGTACAGTATCCTAGTGAGTAGACCGTTTGGCTACCAAACGTTTGGTGGGTCCCGGTTAAAACCCTGGGTGGTGCCAACGGCTTCCATAAAAAATCTAACTTTTTCGATTTTATTAATATCTTAAATTCGTTAGAAACAGTTGGCGGAATCGGGAAAGGAACTTTCTACCTTATTTCGATTTGAGTTATGCCACATCATATCAGGAATTCCACCTATTACGAGGTGCTTTGCAAAGTTGTCGAGAATATGAATATTCCGCCTAAACCAGTGGCAGTGGCAACTTCTGCCGCTAGATGCAACTTGGTGCGTATCTCAACTGCCAGTCTTCCAAGCGGTGTCCTCCCGAGTGCACACATTTATTAGTTTTTGTTGTTTTCACTACACCATGCTCTTCTCTGTCTGCGAATCCGAAATGTCTTCCACTGCGAAGATTGCTGCTTTGTCTCAAGGATATAACCGTAAACCCACAGTTCAATGACAGTCATGACTCGAGACAAGAAGTTTGGGTCATCTCGAACTGATGCTCGCACATCTCAAACCGATGGTCTCGGGATAAACTTCGCTGCAATTCGTATAATCTTCAGCACATCCGCTAGAACGCGCTGACATGTCCCACATGATAGTCCAACACTATTACGAACACTATGAATTGTCACACTTCTTCCCGCACTTTCTCAACAGTTTCTGAGTTGTGCATAGTGACAGTGGAGCCGAATGTTTGTCATTCTCCACACACTCTGGACCATCTTTGAAACTCTTTAGCAACTCAATGTTCTTGCTTGGCTTAGAACTTGCCCAATAAAAGCATCTCCTTTAGCATTCGGTGAGTTTCAGCAGCAGTTTTCTCAAGCTTAAAACCAAACTTAATACATATAAAACTTAATTCCTTCACATCAGCCATTTCGGAATTGGTATGCGGAGAAGTGCACGGTGCACCGTACACCGGTTCACCGCGGTTTAACGAAAATTACAAAAACTAAGAAACACGTGAACTAACGAGGATTCCTCTTGTTAGACTGGCAGCTGAAAGGCTTGGCAAGTGATATCTAGAGCTAGAAGTTCGCGCTGCAACTTAGGTTGCACCATTCTTCAGGTTGGAGGCTGATATTTTTTGAGCAAGGACATAAGTAAAAGTTCCAGTACTCAGTACTGACCGAGCCCAAGTATGTATGGCTAAAAGTGGGTAATCGTCAGCTTATGCAACAAGTGGTCTAAGATTCCTAGGACTAGCAAGAGCAGGAATATAGTAAAATTTCACTCGCTGCGATTACGACCTTCCGGCGAAAGTACTCAGAATCTACCCTCACATCACCACTAAATAATAATTTCAGAATGGATTGCGAAGTTAACGATTCCTCAAAACGTTATGCATTTGTGCGGGACTGAAAATTTTCGGGAGGGTATAGGAAGTCCTGGAGTTGAGTGGGCGTCGCAAATTATTCCCGGGAACGGGTGGTATATATGTCTTAATGGGAGCATCTAGAGTGAATAAAAGTGTTAATTGTTCGTGTTGGATTAGGAATTACTGAGGTGGGGGACAGGAGGTCTTTTGCTCGTTGCATTCATTTTCAATCCGAGCGGAGGGGGGTGGTGGTGGGTGGGGGGAGGAAAAAAACAAACGAGTCAGAGATGCGCGTGTCGCCTCCTCACGGGCGACGAGACAGTGTAGCGTAATTAAAGCGTGTCTCCCGTTTCAATCCATCGATCGATTCGTGGCGGGCCCTTGCTGAAGGGGAGGGGGAGTGGACGCGCAACCATTTCAACACCCTCCGCACTCGGTGATTACATCCCCCCCCTCTCCCCCGCACCTCGGCAAACCCCCTTCTAGTACCCCGTTCTCTCTTACCACCCCCAACCCACCACCCCTTCCAGCCTCATCACGTCCGGATACCCCCCCGCCTCACCCCACACCACCCTGCACGAGATCGCCGCTTTCACGTGTTGATCGGATGCGGTGCGTCGAATGCACTAAAAATTTTCGAGCGGTCGCGGCGCTGGGCTCGCATCCCGTCCGCTTCCTCCATCTTTACGAGCACCCTCCGTCTTGACTTCCCCCGTCCTTGGGGAACGCGGTTGGGAGGGGGAGGATGGCAGGGGGCGAATGAGAAAGCGGGGAGAGAGGTCCGATGCAGCGGATGTGGGAATGATCGAGGGCGCTCTTGCGTTACTTCCTCCACGAGTGTTTTTTTTCGGTGAACCTTTCCATTTACGTTCGTTGCGCGTTTAATTTAAAAATTTTAACTTTTCAGTTTTCTAAAGTTTTTAATCTATACTTTCGATCGGTCTAAGAACTAATCTTATGATCTAATAATCTAATACTATGTGCTCTTTTTACTCATAGTTTCCAATTGATGTGACCAACACATTTATAGGTATATGCTCTACTGAGAGACCCGTTGAATTATTACTTACGCATGCAGTGCATACTTTTCTCTTACGCACAATTTTCTTTTCTTTCTAGAACAACAAACAATAATCGTTTTTGCATTATCATCACACATTCAATGGCAGCTATTCATAAAATGCATTTTAGGTTACGCTCGAAGGAGTATACCTCATTACCAGTGCTACGGTACAAATGAAAAATATAATTAGAAACCTAGATGAAACGCAAAATAAGATATCCGTAAAAATAGCGCGGTAAAAATAAAATTTGTAACGGTTCTTGAGATAGAAATAAAAGAGGGGGATAGCATAAACTAAAGGTTAGTTTTAGTTAGTCCGCGAATTCAAAATTCAAAATTAAATCCATAAACTCGTATAGTTGCAAACTTTGCGAAATGTTTTAATATTTGAGTATAAAAAAATCATTTAAATACTTACTTATGCTAGGTTGTATTTAGGAGTTCTTTATGGAAGCTCAAACTGACGTGGGTTCACTACATTATCGCCCACGTAGAAAAACTAAATAGGAGTGAAAAGCTTCCTGGGGTACTCCATTTCGGAGCTGTCCGTGAGAATTTTAATCAGAGAGAGGAAAAGCGAAAAGGGTCACAGATCAACTAAGAAATATTTAATGCAGTGGGAAGAACGGTAAGATACGATAGGATGATGGAAAATCCATCCATCCATTATTTCTCTAAAATGCACCTACCTTTCGAAAATAAGGAGTGCTGATGATAGCGTCACATTACACTCGGCTGTCCTATGAACCGGACACCTGCGGCGTGCGAAAAAGATTAGTATCAGCACTTCGTCGATGGAGTTCATCAATATTTGCCACTTCTTTATGGAGGACATCTTGCCATGTATCCCGTACACACAGAGGTCGTGGGACTTCCCATATCGCAAGTGGAGACTTCATCCACTAATAATGTTTGCAGTTCGAGTCCAAACAGTAAATCATCTGAAGTGAACCGGAACTCGATCATCCAACGAAGGTAACGAGAACTCCGTGGAATGTTTTTATTCATCGACGTTTTAAATTCGGTATTAACCTTTTCAAATATTCCATGTAGGCACATATTTTTTGAAATCGAGTCATTTGTTGGGGTGCGTAAATTTGCTTATTGAAATGTGCCTGTAACTGCCGATTGTTAAGAGGTACATTGCATTTTGTCATCATGGAAGCTACGAGTATAAGCCCGCCATTGTTTCTATGAACCCATTACAGCAATCATCATTTTACGAATGAAAGTAATCCAGTAGGCACGCGCCATGGATTAATATCGTCCTTAACTTTTTTTAAGGCGCCTACGCCGTGAAAAACTCTGCGAGCATCAGTTGAAAACGCATTCATCCGAGTTAAAGTAATCGAATCGTAAGTGATGTGGGTAATGTGGATCCGTGGTGTTGAATCTAATATCGGTCAAGTACTCGAATATTCTTCCGCATCGCGTGCACCATAGGTATCTCATTTTTTTATCCTCGACCAAAATACCGAAACAAGACGCATTCTGGAGGAATGAAATTGATCAAATGGTTTACTTTGACATAAATATTTCAGAGGGTTGCCATTCTTCGTTGTTTAAACAACGTAACCCTTCATTAGCTATCCTCCAATCACACCTTTTCCTGTAGTGGTTCGAGCGGTCGTTCCAAGGGAAAGGGAGAGTAGGCGGCGTTCACGGGAGGGGAGGGAGGCAGGGAGGCGGAAAGAGGGGAGTGATAAGGAGAAAGGTGCGGAGAAGGTCAAAGAATGAGAGAGAGAGAGAGAGAGGACGGAGAGTGGAGGAAATCCCTCAAGGATGCGTGGTCGTAGTGCTGGTGAAACCCCATCGGTTGGTGATGGAGAGGGGGAGTGGGGTCGAGGGAAGTCAGCCTAGAAGTCTGTCGCAGGCGTGGGAGGAGCTGCCGCTCGCCGTTCCATGCTCAACGCTGAAGCCAGAGAGCAAGTGAAGTGCGATCGAGGCCTTCTCGCTCCTTTCCTCAATCCCTCGGGACTCACGTGAACGCACTCATTAAAAACTCACTCACCAGGATTTCCTTCGCCCGCTTGGATTTTCTCACCGCATCCCGTGATCGATAACATTTCGATAATTTATAGCCTCCGGTGATCGTAGCGGCGGCGGCTGTTGTACCCGTTGCGCCGGGTCAACTCCACTGGGATTCATCCGAGGGCTAATCGATAGCCAGTTCTTTGCGTCACGTAATTCACATGCATACGAAGTAGAGCTTCCGAGCCCCGTGGATACGGTTTCCGCGGTTTCACTTATCCGCGCATCCCCTTCCCCGTTTTCAGTTTCATGTCTCGATGTATTCGTTGCCTCGAATTCGTTAGACTGTATCATAAGCGGAAAATGATTTTAATGTTTGGGGATCGCCATTACGAGAGGTTTCGTACATACGCAGTGGTCTTGGAATGCGTAACCTCACGATAACGGTGGAACTGCGGTTTTCTGATTTTCTACCACGTTACAAGAAACGTCTCCAAAGCAGCTTCCGAATCCGTTTGGCCCACAGGGCCATAAAGGGCAAGTTTTTTGAGAGATTGGTTCACCAAGAAGTGTGAAATCGGTCTAGGTCATTATCACGCTGCCCATAACTGGCCACTTAATGATCGACATTTCGTAATAGACTTCAAACACGCAGATGTTTTATCACTCCGAAATTCCATGAAAGCCTATTTGATGACAGATTTTTATAATAAAATTAACAAAAAAACTCATTTAATGCATTTCACTCTGTAAATGTCTACTTGTACATAATCTATACCCACTTTGAACTGAATTCATTCAGAACTTTGAAGTCTTTTGTGTTTTCCATAATATCGTGTAAACGAGCATTTCCAACGTTCATGTGACAAACCCATGCAAATGTAAAATTTTTAAAATGTTTAATTTTGATATTATTGTCATCTCTCCACTTAATGTGTAAAACATATTTCCCTGGTGGTGATTTTGGTTTAAGAGAAATAGATTTCGAATCCCCCCCTCCGTCCTCCTCCCTTCCCTAGCCTCAGACAAAGGGGCCTTACTCTGAAAAACCCCATCAACGTAATGCATACCAAGGCAATTGCGTAGTTCGTATCATAGGAACTCCGTACTTCTAGGCATGAAGATCTCTCCGAGAAAACAATTTTCTTAATTTCTGAATGTTTTAACTGTCATTGATAACCTGTGTACTCAAGTTTTATTTACTGCAATTTCAAATGGCAGGACTTCGCCTCACATTCCTCCTTCACTCGCTGCTTCTCTCATGGATATATCGCAGTTAATAAATAAAAATTCGCTAACCCCATTTTCACTTTCACTTTCAATGAATCAACTAGGAAAACTGAAGGTGAAATGGTAGTGAGAAGCCCCCTTATTTGGACTTAGTGTAGCACTAGTGTAGTGTGCTTAGTTTAGAACCCCCCCTCCCCCTTAGTTGGATTTAGTGGCCTAAACTTGTGAGTAAAGTGTCGTATGCATCGCTTAATCGGTAATGGAAGCAACAATGGAAGAACAATACCATAAGCTTACAGGCCATTAGAAAATTATATATTAGAAGGCATGCATCAGGAACTCGCACTAAAAATTAGAAAGACGGCCACTCTTGGCTGCCGAGCCTTAATTTCGGCTCGTTATAAATTGTGTCGATTAAATCACCTAAATCATCAAACCTTAGTAAGCTACGTGAATTGTAAATGACCGTTCATTTTTGAGCGAACGTGAAGTGAATTCTCGCGTGGAGAATTTCACCTCGTCACCCGAGTTTTCTCATTACGCCATTGCGGAAGTGAGTACCTCGCGTTAACGTGGATCCAAAAAAAAAGTTGGAGAGTTTGGAGAAAACGTTGCGTGGGCCAGTGCCCGGGACGAAAATCCTAGCAATTTTTTTTTGTGTGGAAAATACTCTGTGCTGCTTGCCTTAGAACCGATGGCTGAGGGAGCTAAGACGGAGGATCAGATCGGTCTTTTTTGCATCAATCTCATGCTCAAACCCCGTTTTCAATGTAAATGTTGCAATTGTGAGTGAAGGCCATCTTCCAAGCCAATTTAATGCAAGAATGTATACTGACCTTCCAGAACTAAATTAGTTTCAATGGCGCGCCAAAGTAAATAAAGTTTCAAACAGTGGATTTAAAAGGTACAGCTCGATTTTCAAGGCCGTTATGACGGTGAATTCAGTGATGCTTAGTAAAAATTGATAAAATCTTCGTTTTTTTACGTCAGACGCATAATTGTATAATTGATTACTTCACAAGTGCCATAATGATTTAAATATTCTCCGGCCATTTTGAGACTCTAATAGTGAAATGTGAAAATTAATGCTTCTTTCTACCAATACTGTCCACACTTAGGGACATTTTCTTCGTAACATGCCACCAATGACACTGGGTTTCTCTCCTCTTCGCTAGTATTTCCTTCCCCGTGTGAATTGAGAAACCATTTTGCAATGGGTCCTCGATCAATGGATAAACAAATGTAGTGGTGTTGCACCATTCACTGAAGAAGGAATGAGTTTATGATGCAAAAAAAGTAAAAATATAATATGCATTGAATAAAATTGAAGACGAATGTGTTGCACTGTTTTCGATTAAGCTCATTCATGCGCCTGAAATAATCAGAAAAATCTCTGTGAAATTGTTTGAAAATCGTTGTATCGATCTATGAGACCTGTTGGAGTGAAAATAATTGTTTTCACCGAAAGTGACACTTTTAATCTTGGCCATAAATAACACCGTGGATCAAGTGAACATGGAGAATTTGGGAAAACACTTTTAGATGCACTCAAATTATTTCCATCCAGGAGGAAGCAGGTAATGGCAATGGGGATATTGCCTTCAACCCAAAGACTCGTTGGAAAGGTGACGGTAGACCTCGCCTTATAATAGGCTATATGAAATAGTCTCTATCTAACCATTCGTTGAGGGTTGAAAGAGCAGCGTTTGCAACATTTGTGCCGCACGCAGTTTCTCAGATACACACTGAATCACACTTGGGTTTAACTGACGGTGTTCAGAGACACCAACCAAATACGATTCATATCTAACAGTCAGCTTGAGGACTCTTATGAAGCATCACGTACTCATTCAGAAATTGTTATTTTGTTGAAAGCAAAGTATATAAAGAATTTCATAAGGTCATTAGCATACTTTTCGTGGAATGCGACCTAGCTACATCCCAACAAGGATCTTAACATGGCCTTCAAATCCCTACTGTAAAGAGCGTAGGTAGAGCAAGTACAACCGTGCCAGGAGTCGTCATTAATGGGTGCAGGCCGTTAAATTGGCCGAAGTTTCTTGGGTTTAAGCCAGGGTTATCAACTGAAACCATATCTATTTATGGAAAAATATCTCTATTTACGCTCTCTTATTTTGAATTCAGGTCCACATGGATCTGAAACATGTTCGCCAAGCCCAAAAGATACCTCTCGAATCGATCGTACCTCTCGAATCGAAATCGAACGTGGCTTAAGTAAGAAGCATTCGTCTTCATAAATATTTCAATGCAGAAATGCACAACCACGGCATTTCACCCAGCAGGGCAACACAGTACCAGTGTCATTTTAAAGTGCCGTCCGTGCTCCCAAACTCGACCCAGCATTTAGTATTTCCCCCGAATTGAAATTGAAACCAGATCATGGGAATAGGTTTTAAAACGCTGGTTATGACCCAATTTTTTCGGTTTTATCGCGGTGGAAACTACTATTTTTTTAGTGCGACATAAACGGTCTCCCAAGTGCCAAAGGGCCATAAAACGAATTATCAACGCCCAACACCCGTCGCGTCGGCCGCCTCGGCCCGCTTTCATTGACTCCCAGTCTCCCTTCTCTCGGGGTGCCAAGAAGATTAACGCGGCCGTCTTTTCCTCGAGCGTCTTCGGCGCTGCGAAATTCCTCGCCTCCTCCTCCCACGCCTCCCCGCCTTCCCGTCGTCCCACGACCCATTCCTGGAAACGCAGCGGCGTCCGGTCCCGTCGATTAAACCTATCGAGTCTGCGGGGATTCGCCGACGGACACGGGGTAAGACGAGAATGGGGGGGGGGGAGGGTGGATTACGAGTCCCGCTGGGCGGGAAAGGAGAATAGGAACCGCAGATGCGTGTCGAGGCCGCCTAATGGGGACGAGCGCATTAAGGGTGCGGGGATGGCTGGGGTTGACGAGGGGGTCGCATCCCACCCGAAGGCAGGCGAGGGAAGACGCAAGCCTCCGCTCTTGGTCCACCTCAAACTGAAGGCGGGGACATCCTCCTGCGTCAAAGATGTCTTCTTTTGCGGTGATCTGCCAGTGAGGAGTCTGCTGGGGGCTTATTCAGTAAGGACTCGGATTGGCCGAGCCTCGACAATGGTGGAACCCTGACGTCACGGACGATTTTTGAGGGAATTTTTTGTATCCGTTTTGATTTTTAGCGATGTTTAAGTCAATAGATGATCCCTCAGACTGTTAAATACGGTCTGTTATCCGATTTCTGAATGCAAGAAAGCTCAAACCTATGAATGAACAGGAAAGGTGACTACGAAGCTCAAACCTGCTGAAATTCATCGACAGATCTTTGAGATTTATGGCGACAGTGGAATGAGTGATTAAATGGTTAGGAAATGGGTAAGACAGTTCAAGGATTGCGGTATTAGTAATAATTATTTAATGATGAGCAATGATAGACGATTAGGTGATTGTGGTTTGAGGAAGGTTGACTGAAACAGAGCATACACTTTTAGATGGAGGAATGCCTGCATTACTCTCACCGCATCACAGAAATTAATAAAACAATTACTATTTCACTGAAGACCGAGATGGCAGGAACTACAGAAGGGAAGAATTCAGATGGAAGACCAAGCTTAATGTTTTATTATAATCTTGTTATGTAGGACCACGCCTCATAGACCACTGAGAAAATGAAAACATTAGCTGAGAACAAGAGTTAACTCTTATTTTTTTCCAGGACAGGATCTTATTATTGCTAATATTACTGAAGTTTCCGTTGCATGCATATATATTTATTGAAATAAACCCAAGGGTTGTGAATTTTAGGTAATTTTCTGGAGAACTAATGGTAACACAGGGGAAGGAACTGGGCCTCCTTCCTTGAATGTGCGTTCACATGTGGTGGGGCTTATAATTTATTGCCAGGTGATCTCTTCCCTCACCCATAAAATTTCGCCTTAAATAAAGTGGTCATTATTAAAGTCGTTGTCATAAAACGGGTTAAAGGCTGCTTTCTTTTGGATTCAAATGGAATGTTTAGAATTTTCGGAATGCCAGAGAACCGATTGGTATGGCACCTGGGTGTAAATATTCTCAACCACCCTTTAATTACACAGGACTTAAGCCTCCAGAAGGCGGATTACCATTTTCCAAATTGAACATGTATGACTCCAGGAGAATATTAGAGGCCAGACGTAAATTGTCAACAAAGCACCTTCTCCAAACATCTTGGACATTTAAAAAAAATTTCTGTTTTTTCAATGAAAACAAGTCTCATGTTTTTCCATTCGTTTTAAATGTTCAAAGCAAATCAGTCTTAAGGTCGAATAAGTGAAAAACTTGTACGGAATGTTGTTTGCATTTTAATAAAATTATTGGCGTTTTTATTTTGATAGGTGGACTAATTGCAGAGGGAAATAGCTGCGATCGTGTCTTACGGACAATATATTTTCATATAGAATCGATAGTTTTCAATTGGCATTGAGTGGAAAAATATCTCCTAGAAATGGAATTTTCTCAAGGTGAAGTGCCGCTCCAGGAAGTAGTCGTCTTTTCCGGAATTTCTTGGGCGACGTAGTCCAAGATAAAACCACGTTAGGGGCGTTGGCGTTTGAACCGTCTCTCCCTCTGGACATGCGGTTAACGACTTGAAAAAAATGATTAGTAGCTAAGCTACCACAAGTTTTTATCGACGTAATTTTTCACGCGTTGAGAGCTCATGCGGATGGCATTAAATCACTCACGTGCGTCGGATTACAAACGAGGAAAGCATTTAGAAAGTGGCTTCTGATCGAAATGGTGTATTGGTAACGAATTGATCACTTTTGCTGCTCTATGTAAGTTCATTTTACATATAATGTGTAATTAAGAGTCCAAAATTCCTCCATTGCCAAACCAGAAAAGAATAACCGAATTTATGAAAAAAACTACAATCAATTTCGTACCTATTAGTAGGGAGAGGTCCTGATTAGGTCGTGAAACCGCTATTAGACTTGCGCACTCTCGATTCCACCTTTCTCCCTTCATTATTTCACTGTCTAACAGTAAGTGATTATGAGTGTTAAAAAAAAAAAAGATTGCAAAGCCAATTTAAGGGAAATTTGGCTTCGCCTATGGCGTGCCCATATGAACGTGAGTCACTTTCATAAAATAGTAATATATTATTATGCAACCGAAGGTGAAGAAATTTTAATAACGATTTTATCGAATAGAAAATATTCTCTCGTCAATTTTTATGAACAGCGCTTTACACGCTGAGTAATTAAGCTCCTCGGGGGTGGGCACGTAATTTGCAGCATCGGCCGTAAAATCGGCAGAAAATGCAGAATGCGTCTGTGACTAGCACGAGCTAGGGAAGCTGAATCTGGGCTGAAGCTGAGCAGGGGAATTCGTTTCCAGCAAAGGGCGTCGTGGTAGCAACCTCACAAGCGTTGTATTGCGGAATGATGCAAATTGTGAATTAATTCTCAATAAAATGTAATCTCAATGCCCCTAAGTATGAATTCATCACCGATATCAAGGGGAACGTGTTTAAGAAGTAATTCCTGCCTGGCACAATAAATGCACATTCCGCAATAATTTTGTCGATGAAACGGAAATAAAATTATTACTGTGCTAGGGTAGTGGGATGAAGGCAATTAGTTGGTTGAAGGAGGGTTGGAAAAGCTAAGTCGGGTAATGCTTGAGTGGCGAGAAGATGGTTGAATCGTGCGAAACCTCAAGATTTGTATGGAGGCGAACCGCACACGGCGTAGACGCTGGTGAAACTCTTTGAAGTTTCACGCATCGATTCGCATCCTACCATTTTACGTAAAAGGAACATGCTTTTGCACATTGATAAAAAATTCACAATGTGTCCGTATTTAAAATCATCATCACGAGTTCCTCGGACCGATAACCCTAATAATTGACAATGTAAACGACCGGACAAGAACATCGGAATACCTATAGAAATATTTAGGCGGTCTCGACTCCCACTTGTAATCTTAAGACGCATGCTTTTTGTTCTCACTTCTTTTATCAGTGGGTATGCATCTTTCGAAATTAATAAATTGGTGAAAAAATTGAGGTGCTCATAATTCTGTATCTGCTACGTGGACTTTGCAATCATGAATAATGGGTATTTTATTTCGTAAAATTCGGAAATGTAAATCTAATTATTACTATCAAAATATTAACTGCTGCGTGAAGTCTGCTGGATTCCTTATTCTGGTATATTTTGGACAATGAGAGTCAATATCAATTTAAGAGGCAGCTACGACAGGGAGACTAATTACCAGCTACGACAGGGAGACTAATCCAGTGACCTAATTTTTTTGGGAGCCGCGTAGTTCTAATGTTACAATCAGAGAGTAAATAATTACTCAGGTAACAAAAAATTACTGATGAATGGATTTTATGTTAAATTAATTGTTTAATTGTTTTTCCGCTTATGTAAGTGCAATGACCGTTAAGTTCACATGTGCTTACTGTTTCACTCTTAAAAGAACAATTTTCACAGCGACTGGTTTTTCTACAGATGTCCCGAGGGGGGAATTTTTTATTTGTCTAGTTTTGTTCTGTAAATAGAAGTGGAAACTATTCCCTTTCGTTTTCGTAGTTGAAAAAAGTCCTAGGATTTCCCATTAACACCCTTATATTTGGTTATTCATACCTATATGGGAAATCAATGAATTTTCATGTTAATAACAGTTCATAAATTCATTGGTGTCAAGCGTCACTTTGTGGAAGCGATTCATATTGAGAATTGAAATACTTTGTTTTTCCAGATGAACGTATGTGGAAAGACAAAGTGCTTCAATTCTTAATTAAATGCTCTTGGCAGGTTGACGAGTCAAAGAATGAATGAGAAATCTTAGTTTACAGGTATGGTAGTTGACGTTAACGGGTGATTCTTATCAAACTGTTAGTCACCGAGATCCGCTTTTCCAATCTGTTATGGCTGGTAAGGAAAAGTACGTGGTAACCACGGAGATTATCTCTCTGCGTTCTAAATTGGAAAACTGCTGTGTCGATAAAATTCCACCCAAGACGAGAACACTACCCTGCATTTCATGAATGAAAATTTGTTTCGGCAAAAGGCTCTCTCATTACTAGTCATTATAGTATGCATTATCAGTATCTCAGGCTTACGTTTTGTTTTCAAGGCGATTAATTTCTGTAACTATTCACAAAACATGAATTCTGCATTAGTTTAACATGTAGGCTGAAACGAGAATGATAAATGGCAATTAAGTGATATTCTTGACTTGACGCTTTCAATGTATCGCTCGACTGGGTAATTATTATGGACATTGCAAGTAGAACCTGAAACGTTGTCAACATCTGTGTTAAGAAATTTGCATTTTTTTCTCCTCTTTTAAGTATAAATAGACCTTGGTAAAGAACGCGTGCCGTGCTAACGTGTTATGATATTTCCCAATGTCCCAACAAAACGTTGATAAATTTTCGTTTATTTTCACTAAACGGCCGATGAATTGTTACAGCTGTGTTGCTTCATCCTCAAGTGTTTGTGGCACTTGGGAAATGTTGGCTAACTGTAGTTGGAAGCCAAGTTCGTGAGCCAAGTACATACTTTAATAAACCGAGACGTCAAGCCCTATTCGGCGAGAGAGAGGGGAAGTAACAAGAGAAATGATGCTATTTTTGAATATTTTTGTATTATTTTTCAGCACGGAATTTATTTTTAGTAACACATTGATGCGAAATAAAGGTGGCTCGTCGTACCTTATTCTGGTACATTTTGGACAGTGAGGTTCAATAGTAATTAGAGAGGCAGCCATGAAAGCTAGGGACTAATTTTCCAGTGCCCTGGTTGTTTTGGGACTCGCGCAACTTGTATCCTAAAATTAGAGATTAAACAATTGCTTAGATGACAAAAATGTTGTCATATTATTTGCCTACTATTATATCACATACGAAGGTGATATGAAGTTCTCAATGTGCTTACTGTTTCACTCGTAAAAGAACATTTTTCACAGCAACTGGTTTATCTACAGATGTTCCGAGGGGGAATTTTTTACTTCTCTATTGTTGGTTTGATGACGCATTAAATGAGTATTATATTCCCAAGTGTAAGTTGTGTATTTATGGGTATTCAGTCAATTCGGATGATCTTAATGAATGCTGCAATGAATTAATAAAATCTCATTCTGAAGCCAGGATTATTATGAGAATTTTAATTACAACACCCTTTCTTAAGATGCCAATGAATCGAAAAAAATGGCAAAATCATGAAGAACGCCCAAACAATTTTAACTTCATCGTCAAATTTTGGTGGGCATTTTTTGTTTAAATAGCAAAGTATTTTCTATGAACGTGTGGTCTGACGTGTTTCGCATTATTTCTCTTCAGTTTGCATTTTGTAAAAGATTGCTACGGGAAATGGTGTCCAGGGAAAGAAAACTAGGTACCGATGCCTCGGAAACAGTACCTACCTGTGGTATGAATCCTAGGAATTTCTCGGTAACTACGCACCGGTACCAACCCCTGATTTATTCATAGATATTAATCAGCCGCTCTTCGTTGGAATAATATGTAGGTGCATTTTTTCACGTGCTCCTTTTCTTGGTATAAGGTTTAAGGTGCGTTTACACTGGCGAGGGAGATGAGTGGAGAGCAATTCAATAACTACATTGAGCTTGTCACGGCTCAATCAGGTTGTCAAGCACGGGACGCGCACTTACAAACAGTGCTATAACTTTCTAGGTTTGGCATGGTTTCTCTTTTGCTCGGGTGGCCTATCTAAAAATATTCAAAACAAATGCATATATTTTGAGCATTGATGTGCAGATCTGCGGCATATTTCTACCTTTGGTCTTATTTGTACGAAAACCTTCAATTATTCTTATACCGATACAATTGTGGATTTTATGCTTCTTCAGTCGAATCGACAAATTTAGTAGCAGCATCTATTTTTACGAGTGTTGGAAGGAGAGGGAAGGGAGAATGGGTAATTTATTTACTTTCAGGTAAATACTCGAATTGGGCGTTTTTATAGTTGACTGGGAGTTTCCATTGCCTTTCATCACCTTGCGTGCTTCGTCGCACTCGTTGTGGCTGTGACATTTCTTTGATACTCCTGGAAGTTGATGCCATGGCCCTTGATTTCGGTATTGTTCATGAAGCTTTCATCTGCCACATCTCGCCGGATGTCATGGTCGTCCACGATCATCATATTTGATTGCTCTCTAGTTTCATACTGTTTGAGTTCGGATCAAGCGAAACTCCTTCTGCGCCGCATAATTCGAGCGGCTTGCTTGACAAACGTTCGCCAGAGGATTTATTTGCATCAACAGGTGCGACTGGAGGATCAACGTCCCTCTCCCGCTCGACCGCCGAGGGAACCTTGAGATCGGATTTGCCATCCTCCGCCACGGGGATCCCCCTTGGAGGCCGTCCAAACCTTTTTCTTTTCCTCCAGAGAGAGCCTTTCGCGAGGGGCCGGAGGGAACGCTCCCCGCGTCGGAAGCAAGAACATTAGACGGCCAACTTCCAGGTTTCCGGATCAAAACTCAAGGGGCGTAACCTTTCACGTTTCCTCCACCCTTCAGCCTGTAGTTGTGATGATTTCCGTTCATGTCGCCATCCTCTTGACAGCCATCTTTTTTGAGAGGGTTTGGGGGGAGGGGGGGGGGAGGGAAGTAAAATTCGCGAAAGGGAAGCTGGTAACAAGATAATCGAGGAGAAAATATTCCTAGCAGGAGGAAAAATACACTCGCGCGTGTCATTGCATACAAATTACGTCTCTACCCACACTGCTGCTTTCTTTACTCCTGCACCCTTCCTACAGAATGTACATTTTCTGAGCAAGTTGTCCTCTTCGGAAAGAATATTTCCCCGGTCTGTTTGAGGTGGTAAGGAATTAGAATAGAAATTGAATCCGTCGCCATGACGTGAATTGGTGGAACAATTTGATTAGTGGAACTGGTTTTTGAATGACCCGAGAAGTCGAATCCAATACCAGAGTCCCCCGAATTCAATGATACAAGTAGAAGAGTAGAGAAAATTCAAGGTGTGCGCATTCCAAATTGGTTTGTCTCTATGTATCAGTTATCTCTACCCCCATCAATTTCAATCCATAACTTGTTTGAAAAATTGATCCCTAAAGGCAGAATTGGATTTTTAGGTCCCTGGCTGTCGAGTTCATATCTCGCTGTTAATAAACATATTTCAAATAAATTATCAATTGAGTGTCAAACAACTCCGTTCTATGTACGATTCAAACCGCGGCCCTAAGGAAGGTTTAATTTTTTTCTGCGCGTAAGTTGGGTTAATAGAATGCCAAAATAACTTTTATTCATGGAATTTCGGTCTTTTGAGGCATTATAAAATTTCGCACCTTCTCGACGGCAGCTGCACTGCTAGCCCACACCGCTGGTCACTCTCCAAAGATTTGGGGTCATTTATGAATCGGTTGAGCCACTCCTCTATTTGGGTTTCCCCCGTGATATCATCTCAAAATGCTTGCCGAATCATGGTAATTGTTTCGGCTTGGGAATCACCAAGCTTCTGGAAAAACTTGATGCAGTATCTCTGCTCTCTGGACGTTCTTTCACCTTGAGCAAACTGGAAATCCGAAGAACCTGTAGTACAGCAATTCACTTTGCGGCAACCAAACAGCGACTGGCGCACAGAAGGATGGAAATTCAGGAATGCATATGAAGGTATCCCTATTCCCTTTACCGTCATGACTATACTTTTAAATTTAAGGTCATATCCTTTTTAGACTGGCCTATCGTGAATTTCTCTCATCTAGCAGAAATTTGAACAGTCAAACGAATTTCAATCGTCAAGGATTTAAAGTTGTGCACAGTTGCCGCATTATTTTTATCAGTACGTACTTGTTTTATGAGGAACGACTTTTAACTTTATGGGGTCCTGAGTTGTTAACAGCATTATCTGTAATTGCTTTCGGCAACGTGAAGACTATTATGTCACACGAGCGATAATAATGATATTGATGAATAATATGGAGAGATTTGATGAGGATTTGTTTAGGGATTGCCTCCTGGGTCAAGGATGAGGAGACAAAAACTTAATTTCCTTAATGTTGGTTCAAATTATTAAGATTTTGGATGGCTTAAGGAACATTATTTGCCGAGAGGATCGGTAGTAAAAGTTATAGTAGTAGTAGTTGAAGGACATTCTCCGCGTCCCAATTTTTATGGGACGCAGAGAAAAATTCTTTTTTAGCCGAAACACCCTTGGGCGGTGGAGTTTCAAGTGTCTCCATAACAATTAAATATCTTTTCGTCAGCAGTTTAAGACAACTAAAAAAAGTGATGGGAGTCATTCCTCAAGGTCGAAACTATTTTGCCGGTTTCATTAATTTGAGAGGCTTCTGGGCAAGGTTCAACATCACCACATAGCAGGGGGAAGTATCGGCAGGGTCCGTTAAGCCCTATTGGGAGGGCTAGCCATTCGCCTACATTTACAAAATTCACAATAGTTGAGTTGCCGCAGTAATGGGCGGCATGCCTCCTACTACCACCGAATTTGACTCTCCCCCTCCGGTGTCAGGCTGACGGCTTGGCAACTTGCACGAGCTGCTTTCACCGATTTAATTAATTGCCTTTGAATTCTATAATTCCCTAAATTTGTTACATGATAAGTCAACCTTTTTTACGGATTTATCTTGGTTTCATCTCTCGAAATCAAATCACTAGAGGAAGAAAGCCATTAGCCACAGCCACAGACAGCCATTTCGCCGGCTAATTCGAAGGTCGAGTGGGGTCACAGTCTTGGATGTCACGTGAAAATATAGTGCACTATGTTTCGAAATCATCTGTATTAGGTTCACATTCGTGGAATTTTTGATTGCTCATATTCTTATAAGTAGTCATTTATTTTCTTTGTCGACAGTACGAAAGTCGTCGGAGCACCTTAAAGCCAATTAATATCAAAACTCCGGATATCATACTGTCGATCTGACTGACCAATGACATTTTGAAAAATAAATTCCCCTATTTCGTAGGATCATCATCCTTCAAGAACAATATCTTATTCATAGGAGTGACAGTTTGGTTTAAGTAACGTAAAACTCATTCTTGAAAGTAATGAAGTTCATACGCTGAGTGTAAACCATAAGAACAAACTATTTTTTTGTTATTTCGCTTTGAACTTGAGGCTGTGATTTCCTTGCCCAAACGTATTTATTAGTAGTATTGGTTTTTTTTGTGTATTTTTGCAGACGCGGAATTGCTCGGTATTATGTAATTTGAGTTGGCTCTGGTAGTTTGATTATTTTTAGTACTCAAGAATCTGATCCGTATGTTGAAAAAAAGTTATAAATACTGTGTTCAGAGCATTTGACAGCATAAACCTCCCAATTAAATACGAAAATTTTCCACGCTAATTTTTTCAAAGCGCCCATATTGAAACATTTCACAAGCAGCCATTTACATTTTACCCCTCTTTTAATCATAATGAAACAAGTCATTCAGTGGCCAAGAAAAACCCTAGAGCATTTTAAATGAATAATGAGCATAAAATGCATCGAAACATCCATGCCAAAAATATTTTGGTATCGATGGAAAGGGTATCTTACACTATTTTTTCTGGCGCTTCAAGCGTCACGAATGAGACAGTCTATGTAATACTTTTTGCTTCGGGGACGCGACAGCAGCTAAATCTGGTCTAAATTAATTTAATTCGTAGTTATATTACTTAGAAGTACAATTAAAAATTTGAAAATTTTTCAGAAGCTGTTATTCACATTTTGCTGTATGTGTAGTATCTGCGTGTGTAAAATAATGATTAACTCTATGTAGGTATGAGAATTGTCGCAAAACGTTATCTTTTAACACCTGGGTTAGAAAATATAAATTATATTTTTTCATGGGCAACCCAAAGAAATAATTGGAATGAATCACTTCGCAAGAAGTAAGAAATATATTTAACCGTGTCCGAGCGTCAATACAAAAGCTTTAATATTTGATTAATAGGTTTGAACGGTCCTCCCTATTCTCTTTAAAATTTTTGAGTATGGTTGAAGAGATGGATGAATACTTTCGTCTGCTGTTAAACGTTGGCTTATTTTCCATGCCCGTGGTTCAGGGATTGTTAGCAGAATGATAACTGCGATTAATTATACCTGCAACACGTCTGTCGTTCGCGCAATGCTTTCCAATAATTTCACTAGGTTGGGCAGGAAAAAAATTTGTTTACCATTTGACGACCTTCGTCAAGTGAAAAGATAATATTTTGAGTTTACTTACCTACGTGGACTGCTGAACTTAACTTTGCCATAGAATGGAGTACATGCGTGCCAGAAATCATTAGTCAAACTATTGATTTCTGTTTCAAAACTGGGGCACCTCTCTTCGATTGGCTCTGAACTGTACTTCTAAGGCGTGAAATATATTTCGACAACTGAAACACTGTCAATGGTTACTTAAACCGTCTTAAGGATTTAAGTTTTGGGTGCGATAATCTACCGTGTACGTTAAGTTTCTGTTCAACCATTTTCACTGGAATCATCTTAGATGCGCTTAATATTTCAAACCTTTCCAAACCTGAATCATTCGAGTGGAATGTATTCATGTGACTAACATCCTTGGGCTATTTTAGTTCGTGGTAAGCTTGGTATCTTACCAAATTGTTCTTTTAAAACCACGTCGTTCAAAATATTTTGGGACATTCATAAATAAAAAATACAACAAAATAAAAAATAATAAATACTGAGTCTGAGAGATTCCTGTACTAAGGTCACCCTGACGAAAAGCTTATACCTAATGCGCAAATCTAAGCATCGACTCGTCCATTGAGGAGCCACAAGTTTTCCGCGTGTAGTTGGGACTCAGTATTTATTATTTTTTATTTTGTTGTACTTTTTTTGATGAATGTCCCAAAATATTTTCAACGTCGTGGCTTTAAAAACCTCGTAGGCTGTCAGTATCTAACATGCCTATTAAGTCTGTCTTAGCCGCTACTTTTATGCTACCCACCATGCATATCCACCCTTTTAGGGAACGTAGTTACACAATATTGCTTCTTACCTTTCTGAAAATTATTCCGGTGAGAGAGAATCTACCTCCCTGGAATGTCGGAATATTATGGAACTAAATAAGTCAGCCCGATACTGCGATTACTTATCTGATGCTATCCATGACTTTTCTTGACTGATTTATGTGAAGAGAATAGTTTCTGTTGTGGGAGATATATACAAGTCAAGAGACGTAATGAGATACACACGTAGAATTCTGGTGGTACCGATGCTAGGCTTTTGTATCCTTGCTGTAGTCGGAATGAAAAAAAGGTGTTCATCGTTCACTTTTTTTCCGAATGAAAATGTGTCAAGTGGTTTGGTTTTGACCCATTCTGTTTGGCCAAGGGCAAGGGAGTGGGATCGATTAGCTACTTGGTAGAATGGCTGGTTATTTTCGCCATTATTTTTTGGAATTATCGGAGTTGTAATATATGCCAATACACATCAAAATCATTTCTTCGAGGACTCGATGGTACTCGATCTCGATGGTACTCGATGGAAGAATCGATCGCGGAGCAGATGAATGTGTCAGTCAGCAACAGGTGCTTGCCATTCCTTAACTTGGGTTATGTATGATGTACGTCAGCTTATTTTTCTGAGCCTTTCTTTGACTCTATCAAAAAACATATCATATTAGAGAATAAAAATATTAACCCGCGGTTAATAGGGAATTGAATTCGGAATCAATCTTTGGATATCATTATCAGCTATTAATATCCAATACTTAAATCTAGTTTAGGAAAATGTTTTCCTTATCTTATTTATGAAAGCTGAAAACGTCATTGATATATATATATATATATATATATATATATATATATA
>LYUA01000073.1:1024144-1037167 GCA_002093875.1 Calopteryx splendens | reverse complement strand
AGGAAGATTACTAATTTGTGGTGAATTAAGGAAAAAGGTCCTTTTATATTGCTCCCTTGTTTGAGGAATGTAAGCACACATTTGAGATGTTGGACACTAGTTCACTCTAGTTAAAGCTTGGTTGATAGTAGCTTCAAAACCATATATCGATGTACAGAAGTCCATCTCCGTGACGATAAACTAAATTTTTGGAGTCCCTTGGAATGTAAATAATAAAATCGTTTTAGTACTGAATCTTTTCCATTTAATCTTTGACTTGAACTACCAATAAATTTGTTGCTCTTTTATAGCACGAGTAAAATATTTCTATTATGAACCTGGTTTATTTTCCCAGCAGCACAGAAAACTCGCTATGAAGATAATTTTGCAGGTTGGTAGCATAGCGTGATGCTAATGACAGTATTTAAGACACAAAAGGAGTCATTAAATGAATAGCATGCAAAGCAAGGGGAATTCGAGATTACCGTAGTGTAATAGCTTTCTCAGAGGAAGGTTTACTCTACCCTCCGAAGATCGCCTACGAACGATCAGAGGCGAGTACCTACATTTTTGGGGTGGCAATACCAGTTGATCGCAACCTGAAAAAAATCACCTTTTTTTAATTCATGTAGGGGAAGATCGTGACCAACTGAGTTGAACTCATTTAACCCTTTTACTGTCAGCGGGTCGATATATCGGCCCTTACTGTTTGTACGAAAACTGCCACGGGTCGATATATCGGCCCAATATATTTTCTTGCAGGAATGTTCCTAATTGTTAAAATAGTAAATAAACTATAAAAAGATAATAAACAATAGGCAATATTCAAAATAGAAAATTTACCTAAAAATGTTGTCAAAATTGAAAAATATACGAAATTAATTAATTAATATTATGTTCTTACATTAATGCGTAGACTATATTTTTCCTTTCTTCAAAGCATGGGCTTGGCAGTTTTCGCACAGTCTACCTGCAAGGGGATGGCAGTGTAAAGGTTAAAAATATAAAAGTAAGGTTTAATTCATTAGTCTTTCAATCTGACAAGGGTTGACGATAGCTATTCGTTCTTATTTATCCAACGAAAATGCTCTTTCGAGCATTCGATTCGAGCTCTAGCTCCGTATTACATCCCTGTTTTATTTTTTGTATATTTGCTCCTTAGTCTCCTTTTAAATAAAGCTTTTTTCCACTTTCGCATCTTTCTTTGATTTTATCCAACAGGACTTCTTTAGTTTTAAAAAAATACTCACTTGTGTGTTTATCAAGTCACCAAAACCATTTACAAAGAGGCAATCACAAAGAGCCTCTTATTGACAAATAGAAACCTGAAGCAAACTTGAATACCAACATAATACCAGAACTGTAAATAAGTACAAATCAAAAATATGGCTCTCAAGAATGGAAATAAATATATGAAAAAATGATGGATAAGTTGTGAGCAGTTAAACGAAATTGGGGTCCGAAAAGGGAAATTTTTGGTCAGAAAAATGAACACGGGGAGAATTCTATGGTTAAGGGAGCTGAGGTAAGGAAAGTAGGGATTTTGCGTTTAAGACTGCTGTCGCGTGTGGAAAGAGGAGGAACAGGTGTTGAAAAGAACGAAAAAAACGGCAATAAAATCGGAACCTCAGCAAAACGAAAAAGTCATTTTAAAATGCTGCGCAAAAACATCATGACTACTAGCATGCGGAGTTAGTTTCGGTGAATTTCAAGTAGGTAGAAATGACCATTATTTCAAATTACGGATTCCCGAGAGAAGGTGGCGCAATGCCTAGCAACGCAATAAAGAAATTCACGGGACGGTTGAGCATCTTTATTGTTTTAGGGGAGGCAGTCGAGCATTACCGCCGAGCTCTTTGATAACTTCTCCATTGATTTTGTCTGCTCCCGTTGCCTTGTTTTTCTTCAAGTCATCCACTGCTTTATCGAGTTCACTTCTCGGTATACGTGGGTCTCAGGCGTCCTCGTCAAACTCCCTCTCATCTTTCTTTAAGTCGTCATTCAAAGTTTTTATTGATCAATACTGATTTTCGACGTATTCATTCCATCCTTTTCCAATGTCATTCATTTTCTATCAACACTTTTACATTAGAATCTCCGATGACATTGAATTTCGTGGTTCATAAGTAAGATTGTGCTGGTTTTCCGTTGATATTGGTTTGGAGCACCATCGGTGATTTTAATCATAGCGAACTGAGTAACATGTCACTCTCGGAAACCATACCGGTATGAATCTATGAGATTGTTTTTACTTGGTCGGTCGGTTACTTGGTTCAAACATTTTGCTATGTAAGTTCTGAATAACGCTTAGGGCAATGAGTTGGTCCGCTGTTGGGACAAAAAAGAATTCAATAGCGAAATATCATGTCCATGAAATGATTGGAGGAACGTCGAAGAGGCAGGAATTTACACGCTTGATTGGAGAATTGCGTAATCCTATGGATTTGGACTTCACGTCTTGCATTGGTCTATTGAATACTGTATCGGTTAGAGGCTATCTGATATTAAAAAAATGTCGGAATCGAAATGAAAAAACTCGTGTCGAGACGTTGCGAGGGAGGAGAAGGATGAGGTGAGAATTAGGAATAAAGTTCCTCGACCGAGAATTGGAGCTCCTTCATTTTCTTTGTCGAAATTTTTTTAAATCTGAAGTGCGGTTCAGGGTGTTCTAATTTCTGGAATGATAATAAGTCTACCTAATAGATATTTAATGTTTGTGTATGTATACCTTATCGCGACTTAAAATTTATTTCCCAACTTTTTGGATGGATTGAATATAGATATTTTTTTTGATTGTATATTTTTACCTAATAGATATCTATATTTTGATTTTTTCTTATAATGCTAGATGAACTAGCAAGAACAAGGCGGTTTCTCAGAGGAATGTGTTTGTTGATAGTGATGATTCAATATGTGAAGGAGTATTATTTTTTAGCTGTGCCACTTTATCCTTATGAATTATAGATCTTTCCGAAGAGGCTTGGTTCCACATTAATGAGCCACTACGGGTCGCACGTTCATCATGGTAAAATTGTTTACTCCCTCCTGCGTAAATGGAATTTGCAACAAGATTGAACCATAAAATTATAGTAGTCTTAATGAGGCCGCGACGAGGCATAAATGGGACGGAAACTTCTCCTGTGGCAATAACATAATTCACAGCTATAAAAAAAATCTCGCCCTGTTTGCGTAGAATTTCATTTTGATGGACCCGGAAGGTATTTGACAACCACGGCCGTCGATATACACTACACCACACTAATACAATAACGTATTGGTTGACAAAATGCGTAGCAAACCGTCATTAAGCCGGTGTATATTTTAAAGAACCCTCCTCCTTCCCGCTTCATATTCTCATATATTACTGCCATTTATTTATCACAAATAACCGTGCGTAAGCTGTCGATCGTCAAGGGACCTTGATCTTACTATCTTCGCCCCTTTGCTTGCGGTTAAATGACCATCACGGCCGTTGTTTGCGAGGGAAACTCGGCCGTTGAACCCACCCCCCCCAACCCTCGGGATTTGCTCCCGCTTTATCTCCCGTGCTCGCTGGTGTAGTTATCATCGGCACCATCGCACGAGTGCAAGGGGTTCAGTCGCTGGGTCACCGATTTCTCTTCAAATTTCGGCGCCTTTCTCGGGAATGCGGAGGCAAGTGGCCGCCACGGCAGAGTGAACTGGGAGGAGGGAGAGAGACGGAATCTCCGTTGGACGTGGCCATGCGATGGCGAAGTGCGGTTGGGCCACCCTCTGCGGTCTTGGGCGCGAGTACATATTTTTTCTAATCCTCCCAATCCACTTTGGAACTCAAGAAAAAAAATGATCTCTCCGGCATTCGTTCGTCGATGAACAGATGCGTAATAGTTTCGGTGCCGCCCTGAAGGAGCTTAGTATTCGGAAAGAGCTTAGTAGGAAAATATGGCATGCATTTTCACGTTATTTGGACCGTGCATGGAATATGTTGCGAGCCTTTAGGATCCACTACAAAAAGAATTGATTCAAGATTCGAAAAAAAATACAGAGGAAAGTAGTCAGGTTGGTTAAAAACTGTAGTGAGAGGACCCAGAGTTTCACGCAGTTAAAACGTGACGGGAATCAATATTGAAAATATGAATCAACGTTAGATTTCACGTATTAAACAGCTAAAAATCGTGTCATTTTACTTGCGACGTAGCGTCCAAGCAGTCCAATCCCCACACACCATTGGCAAGTGGCCAATCGTGGTAAAATTAGAGAAATAACTTATCGAACCAATAGAGTCATGAATTCGTTTTTCCCTCGCACGTTCCATGACCACAATACTAGAACAGTAAACTATATTAGGAAACTAAACTAGGACAATACTAGGAAAGCGCTAAGCATTCATGCCCCCGCTTTACAAACCACCTTTCTCCTTTCTTTTATTCACCGCTGGTGTCCTAGTACCCTCTGCCTCATACCCTTGAGGGGGCTTGAGGGGTATTGCGTAAGATGTACGTATGTCCATTTCATTGGATGACCTGACCCTGTTGACCACACTATCAGGGATAAAATGAATATTAAAGCCTGGAATATGGAATAATCAGGAAAACATCAGGTCATTGTGATTAAAATTGGATTCAGATGAACGTGTGCTATGATTAATCGCACGATCCACGCACTTCTATCCTCATTAAGCCCGGGAAACTAAAGGCTGAAATTAAAATCAATAAATTATTTATGGCTGATACTACCTATGTGATATTGGCCATTAAGCGGGGCATAAAAAAACCTTTTTAATCAACCCAAGGGTTAGTTTGATAGGTGAGGGTAGAGCTCACCCGGTACTAAGCCCAACGGCGATTGAAATCCACACATCAGGTGCAAAAGAGTAAGGGGGGCAGTTCCTTTCCTTGTGCCGCCTGCAGTTTCCCAGGAAGATCTAGTGCGCAAAAAATCACACTGAATGGCTGAGGGGTACAAAACAGCGGTAAAATGGGGAAAGTGCGATGCGAAAAGTGAAACAAAATATTAAGTTTAAGGAATTACACAAATATATATTACGACAGTGAATTAAATCCAGTGTGTGAATCATAGTTCCTCTAACTTCCTTTTATTTCGGTCATGTTTGATCATCTTTTGAAAAATTCACGGGAAAAATAGAAATTACAAATCCAACAGTATTTGTTATGGTCATCAGGTGTTCAGAGTAATTATAAATGGTTAAGATAACGTAATCATGAGGCAAACATTTACATAATCATCACGAATATGGTGATGTAATGCGTAATAATGATGATACTTAAGCACATCATTCATCATCAAAAACGCTGGATCCCATATCGTCTAAAAAAGAATTTGTGGCTGTTTCAGTTCTCCCTTTTCTGCATGATCATGGCATCTGCTAATTCGATGGAATGTTAGCTCTTCTTAATTTAACGATTATTCAAGGGACAGTCAACTTGATCTTTGTATTAGACTTTAAAAAAAATGCAGTTCACGTACAGCAAAAAAATAATACGCTTAGGATTTCAATGGAGTTGTGACATTTATATAATTCGACCTAGCAGGTGTCATGAATTTATGAAGCGAGTTTTTGAATGCATCAACAAGTTGTTATGTGTCACGTCTATTAAATGGCAAAGGGATGTCAGTCGCTTCCTTGAGTTTCATCGTGTTTGTAAGAATGGAATATGAAAATGTCTTTCTCAAGTCGTTACTCCATCGGAGTCACTAATTTTGAAATTCTGGGGCAATAAATGGCACTGGAAAAGGGGCGTGCTCACTCTCGAGATATTTTTCCTAACAGTTCCAGAATAGCGTTCTGCTTTCCTTATCAGTTTGTCGTGGGAGTTTCGAGGTCGTTAAACTAAAAAAATAGAAATATTTGAACCCTAAAAAATGAAAGAATATCTTGTGTACGTAGATGTCCACTATTGCATATCATCAATGGAATCGGCGCGTTGTCTCCGCTGGTGGGATGATCCACGTGATTGCGAAGTGAGTGAACTCAGAGTGTGAATAAAAAAAATGTATTCACACGGAGTTCACACGGAAAAATTTTATTCACGCAGAATTTTATTCACAAAATAATATGAGTGTGAAAATAATTTTTATTCACACTCACATTGATTGACATTGATTTGCTGGTGTCGTTTCGCCATATAACATACAAAAAAACAATATAAATACAAAATAACCCCGAAACGTTATGAAGGACACAATAAAAATGTTTTTTATGTGTATACTTAGGAGTAAGTCGTTAGAATTCACGGGTAGTTTATTTATAGTTATTCAGTTATAGATTTTGAATGCTAACAATAATTCACTTTCGCGGTACTAGGTGGTACCTTTGCAGCATGCTATGTCATATGTTCACGCATGGACAAGTTTGAAACGAAATAGCTGAGAATGCTGACATAATGACAATGCATCGAAACCTACGAATTTCGTATTTGTGTGATCGTTTTTATGTTGCCTATTAAATATCGCTCCCCTTGATAGCCATTATAGATGTTCATGCGTTAATAGTCGCCACTAAGAAAGGTGCCATTCGTCAAAGCCGAGAACAATTTTAATATTACCTCGGCTGGCGGTTATTGAAGCTTCGCTCAACATCCTCTTGGAAAAGGAAAACCGATGCTTAAAAAAAAATCTCTTCTACGGACACAAGGGATGGCAAGTGGCAGGTTCTCCCGGTGGCAAGACGCAGCCTGAACTACATCCCAGCCGGGAGACTCCTCAATTATCGAAGCCCATGCTAATCAAGCCGGTTAATTGGCGCGAATGACCCAAGAATGAGCCAAGAGCTCTGCCATCACCTCCCCGACACCTCTCAACTTTACCTTGTCTTACTTCGAATCCGTTTCTAATTGGATGGAGCTGATAACTTCCCGCGTGTGAGTTCCGAGAGCCTGGCCATGGGAATCAATCAGGGCGAAATTGTTGAACAGCTGTGATTTCCTTAGTCAACGGATGAGCTTTCATGCTTGAGAGCTACTTGAAAAGTATTCCTTAGATCACTTCAATAGGGGTGCAGGCTCCCCAAATTCGATTGAAGTATTTAAACACGATTTTGATTTGAGTCAGAGCTACAAGATGCTGATGAAGTGGTTGTGCATATCTACTTTTTTGGCCCTCCAAAGGCTGTTTCGGATTTTTTTGGAAACCCATCGGCAATTCTGTGCTGTGAACTTATCAAAGACTCAAACCCACGGTCTTCGTTTGGACGACTTGGGAATTGTCTACCAGGCACTCCTGGGAGGTAGGCTAGGCGTCTTCTTCAATTACTTTTCTATCCATAGGTACTAAAATTAGTAGATGCCTTTTAAGTTCCAATATATTCTTAGCGTACTTAGGATTTCGGAGATGCCGGTGTAAATTGACCAATTGCCGCAGTGATGTGACGAATTAGATAAGAAATTCGCCACGGGAAAACCAAAAAATCAAAATATTAAAAATAGCTTCCCGGGGGAAATGAGGGCTCTTATTCTTATCCTGTGAATTTCGGGCATTGACGCGATTATACGTTTTTTTTGGAAGATCACTCAAAATCTGTCAAACCTGCATAAAAAACTTCCCTCGTGAATCGCATCTGAATGGATGATATACATCTCACACTAAAAACCGATCAAAACTATCGTTTGCGTTTTTCGACTCCGCGCTTGATTAACCATATAGTTATCGTGTCGGAGATGCATCGATTAATGGCTCCAATTCCTCACGTTCAACGGTCTTCCTTTGGGGGCGCCAAAGAACTCAGGCCTTGATTAGTGTATTATAAGAACCATGTTGATATTTCATTGGCATCGTCATTTCAGTGACGAGCCATGACCTAGATTTTCAGAGTTCTCCAACATCCATTTTCCCGAAATAATTTAAATCGCTATGGTATTCGACGTGAGATACCCGCTCGAATCCGAGATGGAAGTTATTGATCGTACGCTTAAAATGCATTGTTTATCAACTTTCAATCGCATGTTAAGTAGAATTCAAAGTTTGATACAGAAAGAAAAAAAATCGTTACATAATGATGTAATTGAAGTTTTGCTTTCCCTTTAGTTGGCATTTTAATGCCATTGTAAATTTATGCGCATTTACATGTTGAAATAAGTCAGACCATGCATAGAGAAGGAGCATATTCGTTTAAGAGCAGTTCGAAAAAACACTTAACGAAAAATAAGAAGCAATGTAAGTATATGACCAAATTGAAAGCATTAGCAATGGATGATTATTGAATCATAATTGTTTTTAGGACGAGCGGCCATTTGTTCTAGGAGTAGCCTTTCCCCAACAGTTCGGTCAAGGTTTCATCACTCTCTCCTGGCCACTTTATTACGGCGCAGTAAGGAGAATGGTAGTTAGAAGGGAGCATGGTCTAGTCAACAGCAAGTACATGCACGCTGCTCTTGAGTAGTTCGTCTACCGTTCTGAAGTGACTATGGAGTTGGTTTGGTCACAGGGGATGCTTACAAGGTCTGCGCTTCAGAAAATATTTTTTTAAATAAGATGATATGTCAGTTTTGACCTGGGTGTTGATTAGATTGAGAAATGTTTTCAAGAACTGCGAATTGACTCTTGAATGTTGCCCAACCCCATGGGATAAGATTTAATATACGAGGCTTCACCAAACTTTCTTTAATCGACGATCACTGGACCGACACCATCTCATTGATCGGTGATCATATCTTGTATTCGTTCCACTAAACATTTGTTCGTAATAATATGATCGACAATTGTGGAACGTAAATGCTTTCATAGGTTTAACAGCTCAACCTCTATTGGCGGTCCCCATCACGTGACCACAAAAACATTGTTTATATTGTTTATTTAAGAGTTTGACAACCGCGAGGTTTCAAAAAGTCTAATGAGTAATAAATACATTTTTCCAAGGTGAAATTTCCCGACTTGTAGATCGTGAATTATAAATAAATTTTTGAAAATAAGAATGCATATTTTGCCTCAAGTAAAGAAAACAAAAAGTGCTGGTCATGTATATAACTCCATGCCACTCAAACTAAAGCCGTTTGATCATTTCGGCAATTCCGCAAACATACTACGGGAAATGAAACGTCGGGCAAAAAGTCGATGAAAAGGTGTGTGCATAGAAATACATAAATAGAAATACAGTTATAATAATATGCATAGAAATACAGTTTGAAATCGTTATGAGTAGTTTTCATCAATCGTTGTCTACGTTTTTAATCAATTTATTTTACATAAATAGCTTAAAATACTGGACCATAGGTGGAGGTGTACAAGACAAAGGTTCTGAGGTATCAAAGCTTTCCCCTCATGAAGAACGATCAGTGGAAATGAATGAAGACCTGTTCCGTCCGTTTCCGAAACCCACGGATAGTAAATAATTACAAAATACCGTATCTGACCACGCTATGGACCGTCTACAGTGGATAATATTACATGCATGTTAGGTAGTGTTAATGATACGTTATCAATATGACTATTTCACACAAGAAAGGCATTTGCCATCCAATTCAAAGAAATGCAGTCATACATAAAAGTATAAATAAGGAAAATGAATGCTACATTACTTCATGGAAATAATTCTAGTATTTCACTTAAATAGACCGACTGGTTGGATGTTCACTACCTATGTATAATCCATTGCCTATGGTAATTTTATTTATTTGAAAGAGAATTGATAATTCCTCATCACATACGGAAGGGCGAAAGCCACAGTTTATTTTTACAATCCCTCATAAATTACATGCATTACAGCTGAAGAATGAACCGAGTAGGCCAAGTTTGTACGTTGTGACATTTGTTACCCTCATAATTGAAGTATCCCTTAGTTATATATGCAACGTGCGTGAGCATGAAAACATTTAACCGAAAACTCCACGCTGCAAAATATCGTAGGACGATGCGAAGTTTTAACTCATTCTACTTCATATCAAGAAATTATAGATACATTATAACGGACCTGTTGTGATGTCTTAATTTAAAGTAAGGACGTACGACTTCTATTTATTCATCAGGTGATATAATATGATCTGCCATATTATTTCATTCTCGATTGGATCGCTCATAATCTAAAATCAACTTGACCGGCAATTTTTTCCTGGATCAACGCTAATTATCGTTGGTGGAACGCAATCAACGAAATCGGTCGTCAAATCAAGCTATGATTAGCGATAAAGCGTTGATTGTCGACGGGGAAACCTGGCCTATATAATTTCGATTTTATATATTTTAGCTACTGTCAGTTATATGACTATGTAATAGTTCAGTATTATTAGTTTTCAATCCAATGGTCAGATTATTTAGACTTCTATTCAGAATTTCCTACTCCATACTCGTTCCTTGACCCTATCCTTCCTTCTTTATTTGCCCCAGCTATTGATACTTTGGTATTACACTTATAGTTTCCAAATCCCCTTTCCATTTTGCTATATCCGAAATCATGGAATTATGATTCATTAAAACCACCTTATTTGCATTGCGTTGCCCAATGCTTCCTATTCCGAAATTTCTCTTAAATCCTCTTTCGCTTTGATTTCTTAATTTTCAGCTGTCATCTCCAGCGCATTTCTTTCTCGTTAATCTCCCTTGGGCAGCTCTTCCAATTGGCCAAAGTTTTGTATTTGCCATGCCGCACATAGGAGAGGGAGAGGAGGAAGGCCGAGGAGGCGAATATGTGTCAGTCAGTTTCGTCTGTCGCAGAAATGTTTGCCAGTTAAGTAACACTTGCTTTTGGATTTTTCGGTATTTCCACTCGATTTCGCTCTTTCTCCGGAAAATGGCAGCCTTCAAATGCGTGGCCGACTTCTGGCATTCTTCCTTCTTATCATTTTTCCATCAGAGGGGTTTACCTCGAATTCGCTGAGCCCGATAAAATTCGCCCTCGACTGCTGTAAATCGGCTACCCCTCGGCTCTCGAGTTGACTCGGGATCTTTCCTGTTTGCAATAGGCTAATATTTATTGTGCCTAAAGGCCAATGGAGTCAATTCTCTCGCAGCCATCCTCCTGGTTCGTCCGACGAGAAAAAAATATTTCAGGCCGCACATGACGGCGCCTTTAGATTGTGAGGCTAGTTTTCGGAGGGTGTTGGGTTCAAATTCGGGTGGTGCCAGTGGTCACCCTCAGCAAATGTTTTTTCTGCAAAGCTTTGTGATTTTAAGGGTTCCATAACTTTCTGGGAGAGGCTAGATATCTCTATGTCTACATACTGCCCTGAAAGCCACCGCTAGGGTGTGTGGAGGGGGTGAGTTCACACCAGGCATGCGCCAAAGGAACAACACTAACCAAAGGGGGGGTCATGCACCACATAAAGAGACACATTCAATTTTAATACACAATACCTTAAGCGCTACATACAAGCACTACACATGAAGGGTAACGCGACACAGTTTTATACTACAAAGAGAAAAACATGCAAAACAAGTACTACACACTATTACTTCATACAGTAAAGGCAACATGCAAATGATACAGACAAAAATAACATGGGACCAAATGCACCACCGTTCACATGCAAACTCTACCTATCCTTTAATCCATATACGCTTTCAGTAACATGATTGTAGTTCCTAATACTTCTCTTCTTGTAGTCCCGAATTGAGTGAGGGAAGGAGTTTTTATATCTATCGGTGGTGTAGTTTATTACTCTTATTCCATCCGGGTGGTCTTATATGCCGATGTAGTGGGGTGCATTAATAATTCCCTCGACGTCACGGGTAAACTCGAATGTCCTGTACCTTTGTAAAAGTCTTAGCCTCGCTTGTTCTTTTTTATCTTGTAGTGACTCTCATCCTAGTTTCTCTTACAACCCCGCCACGTTTTTTCTTTTCTCATAGTATTATTTTACAAACCTAGCGGCTCTCCTTTGAACTTATGTAATTTCTTAATTAATTATTTTTCCGATGGATTCCAAATGCTCGATGCATATTCTAAATGTGGGCTTACTAATGCGATATAGCATCTCTCCTTTAATTTTCCAATGGATTTACCAACGGCTCGTCTAATGAACCTTAGTTTCTTCATGGAGGCCCCGCATATTCTCCTAATTTGTGTTCCCCACTAAAGGTTGAGATAATCCCTAAATAAACCCCAAGGTAAACCCCTAAATACCTATTTCTTCTGTTCTCTTCTGTTGAGTTTAGTCAATTCCATACTTAAATTCGCGTTTCCCGTTCCTTCTATCCTAAATCTGTACATTTCTTAAGATTTATTACTGACCTCCTTTCCTTACTCCAATCTGATAAATTGTCTAGGTTGAAATAGATCACTTGAATTTTTTATTGCTCCGTAAATAACTGTGTACTTGGCAAATAATCTGATGTTGCGGTGTAAATGGAAACCTGTGTCGTTAATGTATATAAGGAAAAGCAGGGGGCCGATTACACTTCTCTGTGGGACACCGGATGTTACGTCTACCTCACTAGAGCTCGTGCCATCAATAATACCTTCTGTTTTCAGTGAGGCAAGACTTCCCAAATCCAACAAATAACTTTCTCATTAATACCCCTCGATTTAAGTTTTTATATAAGTTTATTAGGTGGGACATTATCAAAAGCCTTCTTGAAATCTAAAAATACTGCCTGTGTGCCTACCCATTTTCCTTGATTTGAGTATGCCGTATAAGAAAAAACCTAGTTGTGTTTCGCAAGACCTGATTTCTGTGAATTCATGTATCGGCGTAATATGTTTCCACTCTCTAGAAATGTCAGGATATTACTAAGAATTATGCGCTCTAAGCTTTTACAGGTAATTGATGTTAATAATGTTATTATGTAATTACTGAGACCGCTCTATTTCCGCTGTTATAGATGGGGGTGGGGTACCGAAGATTCTGTCACTGGTTTATTGAACACGGTTTCTAAATAGGGCGAGATGCCTTCGACGAGTTCTTTCAGTTTTCTAGCGGATATCTCTTCCGGACCAGGGGATTTATTTGATATTATGTTTCGGCGCTGCTTTTCTATTACTTTCCGTGATATAGGTATTTATGTCACACATAAGTTCGTGATGTGTATGTGGGTGGTAACTTGGTGTGTTAACATCATTAGAGTAGACGCTTTGGAAATATTTATTTAGTATGTCCGCCTTACTTGAGCTGTCAG
>LYUA01000073.1:998397-1019198 GCA_002093875.1 Calopteryx splendens | reverse complement strand
ACCTAGGTTTCGTTGCAAGGCAACATCATCAGTTGAACTTTAATGCACTATGCTGTTTAAGTGAGCTTTCTCGCATTTCTATTTCCCCAATCACTTTTTATTGTACATTAATTGTCACTTTTGAAATTAAAGCACCTCTCAATATGGCCACGGCGTATCCAGTGGCCCATTTCCTGTGGAGATCCTAAACTGTCTCTCTCTCTCTCTCAGCCTTTCGTGCAAAGGCATTGCATCTTGTGCAACTCCGCGACATCACTTTCGACCTCAATACCTATGCATTAAAAAAAATTCTTTCCGTAAGGTGGAAGAGAGGTACAAGCTTGCACGAAATCAACCTCCTCACCTGACCTTGCCGTTAACGCCATAGGGAAGGAAAAGTCACCAATAACCCCTGTCCCTATTTTTTAGTTGCGCGAAATAAGAAAACAATGGAAAAAATGATGAACGACCTCGTTAGTGGTTAGCCTGAGGGAAACACGCTCGCCGGATAACCAGGGCGAGGATCGAATCAACAATCGGACATATTTCTGTATCGCTCGTATCGATAATCGCAAATTTCATTAATGTGTTAGAGACACTGAATTTGACTTATGCTTACGATGTTATCTGCATTAGCAAATTTTCGTAAGACAACAGTCGAAGCGGCTCAAAAACAAATATGTATTACTGCTAGTATTTCCCGGATGTATAAAACTCGCGCATATTTTAGAATTGCTCAGAGCTAACACGCAGGATATATTTTAAAAAAGTGTTGCGGGCATTTTCTCTGTTAGCATCTCACTTTCAACGTTAAATTGTTGACCGGGAATCCCATGCTAACCCAAAAAATGCATTTTAATGAGCTTTGGTTTGTTCAAATCGTATAATATCACCTAATACGTATGGCCAGAATAGAAATTATGGAAAAGAAAAATTTCAACATAAAGACGAAATAATTGGATGAGAAAAATTAACTCTACATAGGGAAATGAAGACAAAGTAGTACCAATCAAGAGATGCCACCGTCAAAGGAAAAAAAAGAAACGAATAGATTCATCAGGCCGGGAGATATATTCAAAAGGTGATCATTAATAAAATAATTTAGTTCGAATTGCTATAAGTGGGACCCGTAAGTCAGAGAGTCTTGAACAAAACTGATACACGAAAACATATTATGGGCGAGCGTGGAGTAGGGGAGCGGTAAGCAGGGAAATGAGGTTTAGCTGACAGTGAGAAGTAATGAAAATTCCACGGAGGAAAGTGGGAGATCAAATTGAAGGATGCAAACATTTGAGAGAAAGTTTTTCGGAGATGTGGGATGGAAAATGGGAATATGCGTGGAACATACGTTTGTTTGGAAGTGAACGGTCGTATATGTTACAAAGTTTAAGTATTCGTGGGGAGCATTTGAAGTTTGTTGAAGCAGATATAACGTGCACAGAATTCCCAGCCAGCTAACGGCTTCCAAAATGAGTCCAATATATGTTCATCCGTATGAATAATGTCCTTTTGACATATTTTATGTCGATTACTTTACGATGCGGAAGATGTTGACAGTGAAAATAATGGTTTTTGACTTTAGATTTGCTTCTACTAAATGAACAGTATAACGTAATCTTTATGCGTCCACGGAAAAGATAAATACAGAGTGAAGAAAGGACAAATGAGAGCAGCCTTCTTACAAATAAGAGAAGGGGTAAAATGGAAGGTCGGAAAATGGAAGTTCAACTCTCGTGGACCTGAGATTACTTTTTGGCGCCATCCAGCTTTCAAATTGAATTTAGAGAGGAAACGACAAGTATCAAACGTCAAGAGAGAAACGTCAAAAGGAGAAACGTCAAGGTATAGTCTAACTGGACCTTATTATCCAACCTCCCTGGCGTCTTTCGATACGAACAGTAGTAGTCTATTGCAAGTTTCTCCACTCCGTTCCCTATCTTCATCGTGCTCTAAGGCCCGGTTCAACAATGTTTTGTTAAATCCAATCGTTAATAACATGTACGTGTACTTAATGTGGAGATTACTGACAAAATTTATAAACATCCAATGTTATTAACAATCCAGGCTTCTAGTAAGTGAACATAAACATGATTAATCGGAGTACCTGTGTCTTCATGCCAGCTTACACTTTTACGGTCAGTTTGGACCTAGCGATTGTTAAACTGATTGTTGGCTTTAAGCGGAGGTTAAAATTAACCGTAAATTCAACGAGTCATTATAAAACCGGGTCCAGCAATAAGTATATTTCCGAGTATCAGTCTAAACTATCATAACTTACTGCTAATTAATGACATGTCAACAACTGAGTGCTGTATAAGTCCATGCCATGTGAAGATAATTATGAAGGTTTAGTGTACATTAACGTATTACCTTTATTGCCTACGATATGATTTCGCTGCGTTAGAACATTGGGATGGAAGGAAAATGTATAATTTTTTTCTGATGCTTTTAGACTTCATGAGTTAGCTCGGTTTAAAACCTTCCGAAATTATTGACACATTAACCAACCTTTACCATCAAGTAGGCCATAGCGGTGACCAAAATATCGAGCTTATACGCTGAACCATGTAATGGCTTTTAAATCATCAAAGTAATGATACGTCAAGCGGAGGTGTTGAATCTTTATTTTCCCCGTAGGTCAAGTAGGTGCTGCCCGCTTTCCACTTGGACTGAACATTTTTTCTTCATAGTTTTAAAACATAAAATCTGGAACGCCCATTTTGCCTACACGTTCACGAAGTTTTAGGACTTTGGTTTAGTGTTAAGAGAGAAAGGCAGCAAGACATAAAACCTAAGCAGAGCTTTTCCCGATAAACTTCCTTCAGCGAGAAGTTTTGAATGTACTTGTGTTGAGCTAAGGAAAACACCGGCGGCGTTAAAATTCAAGCTTACCATAAACGGGTTTGTTTATGGTCTGCGGTACCGTCGATATAAGCTCCCGTGTCAAAGGAGCATGAATAAGCAATTAGCTGCTTGGGAGAAAGGATTTCTATTGAGTTAAATCTTGTGAATCGTCAACAGCGATCACAAAAAAGGGACTAAGATCGCCACCAGGACATTTAGAGTGTTTGGAAATCATTTTGAGCAAAGGGTAATCAATATCCGAGTGCTCAGCCCTAGAAAAACTCGAGTCATGAATTTATTCAAGCTGATGACTAAGGGTTCTTGATCTTCACGGTTCTATGGAGATAGATTCCAGGACGAGAAACCTTTTTTGTTCCCAGAAACGTCCAACAAGGACCCAAATGCATTCAAAGTCAAAGTTCAGTGCCTGGTGAACACCGAAAAACGCCTCCCAAAAGAACTCTTTTTCCAATTTCATGTAAAAAATATGTAAAATTACACACGTGATAGTTGGAAAGTAAAATAAATAGCTCGATAAATATTTCTTTTAAACAGTGCGGGACATTTTGGCTTTGGATAGGATGTTAATGCAGCCGAATTAATGTCCTCCAGACTTATTTCAAAACACTTAACGCGCACAAAAATTTCAAGGTCTTAAAAATGGCTTCTTTAGTAATTGAGGAAATGCTTTCATATTTGGCACAAATTTTAACCTCAAAATTTAAAACAAGCCGGGTGCTAAATCGCCAATTTGATAAAAAAAATAACATAGGTAAAGTCGTTCATTTGGTGGAGTAGTGAAAGTCTTCGCCAGTTACCTTTGCACCGATGGAGAGAAGGAAGTCTGCGGCATCACCCTTAAGCTTAAGCTGACATGACCAAGCAACATTTTTTTATGAGCCTCCTGATCAGTTAGGATCGTTACGAACGAACAGAGAGCGTCAAGTTGTTATTGGATAGCCTTGGTTGGGATCAAAAGACAAACCATTCGAGTTTAACGCTGAAACAGAGGGAATAATTTAACCTCGGTGGACGAGACCACAGCGGGAAGTTGAGGGAGATTGACTGTCGAACAGATGGATGGATGTGAAGAATCCTTTTTCCCTCGCACAAATCGTGACGATAGCAGCAGGAAACACGCACGGCAATGTGAACTTTCCGAGTGTGAAAAGATGCGGACCGTCAATGTTACTCAATGACGTTAATGGCTGGTGACCTAACACCCCCTGCCATGCGCCCTCGGGGCGGCTATCGGCGTAATATGTAGGTAGATGTGGATGCAGAATTTTGGCCTCGCCTCGTCACAGGCTGTGTTTGTGAGAGAAATATTTCAAGCACCATTTACATCTTTTACTATAGGAATTAGCTAAGGTTTTCCGCACGGCAAATTCCTCGGAAACGATATGCTGACGACTGGGATTTGGGTTGACCTAAAGGCCGTTGTTTACAGGCTCAAAGGTCCAGAATGAATCCTGGATACGGAGAAGAGCGCGGGTACATTAGTCACCCGGTGATCTGAAGTTAGCGGATTCGAATCACGTTCCGTAAATATATAGACTTGTATAGAAATTTTCGTTGGTAGTATAACTATTCATTCTGAATTTTGCTCACGGTGCTTATTCACACCAACCCTCGAAGCTCACCATTCGCCGTGGTGACGACATCCCCCCGAAACATGTCTCTGCACTTTCTAAAAGGTCCACATGGGCCAAGGCTCCTATCTCCGTAACGGATGTCCATTTCATTCTCAATGTCGAAAATCTGGCATAGGCAGTCAGCAGTGTGAGGGGAGTGTAAACTCACGTGGTGGGTATTAGAGTGGCGCGGTGGACACTAGGGGGTTAGACGGATAGCCACGACGAAACAAGCTCTAATCGAACACCACGACCACTAAATAGATGGATGTTGTCTCCGGGGATTTTACCTCGGACGTTAGATGATTAAATAAGAAATAACGATTCAAAAGAAAATGCATTAATGTTCTCGTTCGGGAACAATGTCCATCCCTCCTTGGAGCCTTCTTTTCTGGTTCGTATATTGTTGCACGCACTAAACCTGCATAACTCACGCAATATACCTAACAAACAGAATATTTGTTTTGAAATAATACATTAGGCTCATGAAAACGACATATTTTTCTTTTTAAGGATCGAATTTCTTTGGATAATGGCTACAAATCTTTTGAATCGAAGAAAGTTAGTGAATTGAAGAAGTGGTTATATTTAATATTCTCATGGACTCGAGAGTTTCATGGTAATTTTCAGTGACGTTCAGGTTTTTCAGAGGTACATATTCCCTGCTTCAGTTCGAGACGGGGAATACATTTTTTGCAGGACATAATAAAATGACATAGTAATTGAAGCGAGGTCCAAGTAGGATGGCGGCCACGCAACCTGATTTCTTGAGGAAAGCAGACTTTTTTCCCAATTGCTGCTGATGAGGTGCACAATTATGCACAAGATTTTAATTACGCCAGGCCTTGAAGCGCCACAAGCCGCTCTGATGACAACATGCAGGATTGAAGTCGCAAATTGTCGTTGGATTCCCTTCAGTAAATATGAAATCACCTAAGTAGGTGAATTACAGCGATAATATTAGCAGGGATATAATTTTCAGCCACAGAAACATTAATTTCCTCTCTTCTCATTATTCACACTCCGTCTGATTGGTGGATATTTTAATAATTATTTTGATACCGAAGTCCGGAAAATGAACTAAAAACTTTGCTAAACTTATTATCCATCTTATGCTACTTTATCTGAATAATATTTAAACTCTGCCTCAGACAAGCATTTAAGGTGACTAATGATGCCATCACCAGCGTTAATCCATCCTCACATTTTCCTTCGGAGATGTTCCGGCGATGAAAAAATTTCCAAATCAAAGTTCAGTTTCTACATTTTCGCTTTCAAAGTCTTTCGGAATTCTTTTTGTATGCCTTTTATTCGTCTAGGGTGTGTTTCATCATTAACACGTTTGAATGATTAGCATTTCTTTCAGGGAATAAAAAATTTGTATCTGCAATTTAACGTGTCGCTTCGACCGTGTACTTAAATGCCTGGGCTGGCAGTCATTTATCGCATAATTAAGAGGGGCCCAATGCACACCCGAGGCCAATCCGGTACCGAGTTGAGCATTGCGTCATCTTGAGCGTTGCAGAATTACCTGCTTGTATCTACGAAGCCGCGTTCTCATTAAATTTCCGAGATACGCCTCCGGTCACAATCACAAAAGGTCCGAAACGGACCCCGGTCGCTCGCCTGGGCGTAGAGAAAGTTCTGTGAGGGCACGGAGACCTCCTGCCGGCGGATACGCACGCCCCGAGCGCGTCCATGTTCCGATTGCATCGGCAGCAGCTTCAAAAAGGCCAGCTCAACGGCGGCAGCGGTATTCGCCGGCAGTAGGCCAGAGGCGGGCGGGCGGCGCGGCGTGAGGGGCTGGGGGTTGTAGCCATGTTTCCACTCGTCACTTCTCTTCCCTCACTCTCAAATGAGCGATCCTCCCCCGTGGAAGCCCCCCTCCCTTCTCCTCTCCCCACGCTCCGATGGCTCGCACGGAGAGCCCTCCCTCTCCTCCTCCTGAGGCTCTTTTGTTGCTCACTTCGGCTTGCGACAGTCCCCGTTTCCGGCCGCCTTTCAGTGGGTTAAGGCCGGAGAGGGAGACTGTGTGTTTTCCTAATGAGTGGCGAATGAGATACATGGGTCCTGATTCCACTCGGGATTCTCAATTGGGGCGAACAATCTGCCAACACCATCACGCTGGCCCCTGGTCCCCGACGCAGGCTGAAAAATAACGTTTGCCCTCGGGGCGTTTAATGTGCATGCAGTGGGTAGACCTCCTGGACGGAGGACCAGGAGTGTGTTTCCAACGGACATGGGCTTTGTTTTTGGTGCTGGATGAAATTACGACAGTCATGTACGCTATTAGGGATGGGTGGAAAATTTCGTAGAGGCAGAAAATTATGGGAGCAGAGAAGGGTAGTGAGAGGAACTCGACGTCGGCATGGCATGCCCTGAAAGAAAGGTGTCAGGAGGTGTGCATTATAACAGCCAATCCGAAGGAAAGGGTGCTGCACCTGAAGGGCTTTCCATACAAGCCCCCAATCGAGCATTGGAAGACCGCTGAAAAATCCGCCACTGTCGAGATCCAGTTCCACGCCCTCGGCGAAAGAAAGGGGTACCTTCATTAGTCACCACGCCTATTCGTATCCAGGTTGCTGGGTCATTTTTGAGGCTGAACAAGCACTTATCGCCGCAGTTATGGTAGTAATTAGGTTTTTAAGGACTCCATTCGGCTGATTTCATATCACACCGCATCCTCAGCTGATAAAAACCAATTTCAATGCACCACTACACTTATGCCCGCTGAGAGATTCAAACTAGATTCACTCGGGTTATCCGAAGGACGTGTTATTCCCCAGACTGACCTTATTGACTTCTAGTATCAGTATGTACATTCATGCTACACTTCTTTAGCAGAAGACATCAGATGACCACATATGGCCCATGCTTCAAAGGGCGTCGAACCCATACCTTGCCCGGGCTAAGCAGCGCAAGTTGCTCTTAGGAAGATACAAACATGATCGTGGTCGTCAGTGACATTTGGCGTTTTTCACGTTACATAATGGGTCTACCTGAGTTAAGAGTTCCACCGAAATACATGAGCTTTATACATAGTTTTTTAGTGCATTCACCGGGAAAAATGAAGCTTAAAAGGACTTAATTTGCCTCCATGTTTTTTAATAAAGTTCACAAATTCAGGCCTGATGTAGTGGAAGGATTTATCAGTATCCATGTTTTTTCTTTAGCTGTGTTTTGACTGTCGGCAAGAAATGATCTGACATTTTCGCCATGGAGGTGTACTCACTTGAACATGAGGGTCAATGCAACAGACGCGTCTCAGGCGCTAGGGCTAGTGAGAGGGACCATTTCCATGTTCAATTAAAGTAAACATTAAGCATAGAATGGCAAAAGGCCTGAAAATTCCTGGCAATCGAAATAGAGAAGATTTTGTTCAACAAACGATTTCGCGGTAAAGTCATGAAAATTCTGCCATTAGTGTGGTACTCTTTTTAGAGAGTCATGCTGCCCTAATTCTGAAAAAAAAACCAGCAGGAAGCATTGAAAATCAAGAGAATAGTACGTAGCAAGGTGAGCTTCCTTTTCATCAGAAGCTGATAAAGTCATTTTGTTTGAGCATTATATAAATTCAGTCAAGTGTGCAGGGTATTGTTTGTGTTATTCAAGGATTCAATTAATGTTCATCTACTTGTATCATTGTAGTCATAATTTGCGATCATTGCAGTCATACCTTGTGAGCCGCAGCATGAGCGTATGGTAAGGATGTTAGAACACTAACATCTAATTATGTAATTAAATTAATTTTTTTAGTTTTTTGATTAAACCTTCGTAAAAGGGGTGGCAGATGGCAGCAAGGGTTTTCTGTAATAAGTGTCGGGTTTTCGACCTTGTATAGTGATAATCTCATCCGAGGGAAGAAGAAATATTTAAATCGATGCGTGCGAGTGACTTGTTTGTCCTATTTCTTCCTTGTGGTCTAACGTTGTGAATTAGTGTGGAGAGTTAATAATTCCCTCGTTCTGAGAAGAAGACTCGAGTACCCAGTGCTCCACGAGTACCTCTCTAAAACAATGTCAGCTAGTATCGATCTCTTCTTGACTGGAGGGGCTCCCGTCCTAGTTTCTCTGACAACCCTGTCTTGTGAATACTTTCTTTTAATAATTTTTCAAGAAACTAGTGTGTCTTCCCACAACTTGCTTGCATTCCTTAAAGAACACTTACGGATCCCAAGTACTTGCCGCCTATTCTATTCCAATCTAAAATAGAGTACCTATCTCGTTTAACATGCATTACACATAGCTTCCATCACATTTACTAATCATTGGGTTTACCGTTTCCTTGCGTCCTCCGTTTGCAGAATCGCACTTGGGAATAATGCCAGGATGGAAAGCATTTGTTTTTTTTCGAAAGTTCGAGTAATGTCTCACGCGAACAGCGAAAATCAGCGATTTTCGCTGAAACATTGCGATCGTAATCCTGATTCACCAATTTATTCAATTAGTAGGAGGGTGGAATGTTAGGTAATTGAGGTAGAGAGAGGAAATGAATAGACATTCAAGACGGCATGAGTATACGCTCATTAATTAGTGCAATAGAAGTGCTTAGTCGCTAAGAATAGTCTCTAAAAGCTAAAGCACTGTGCAATAGTGTTCAGGCTTAATCGAAAACATACCTCTTCCGTAGACTACTAATTAATAATAATGATTCAATTCGTATCTCATTACCATACTCAAATGTAAACCGGTTTTATCTCGTATTTCGATAGGATATATGTATATCGGTTTGAGGCGATTTTATCCTGAGCTAAATGAGCTTATTGTGTACCAAATTGAAAGAAATTGGAGCATCCAATGAATTCGAATTCCATTTCTGCAAAAAGTAAATGTTACATTACAAAATTAATCGATTTCCATTAGTGCCCGTGATCAGAATGCCAATATAAAAAAATCAAGTTAGACTATACGGGCGTTCTCCATCGTGGACTTAGTGTCTCGTTTCCATCTCAAACAGTTTCTTTTGGTATTAACAACATCTAATTGATCAAAGACCAACTGAGTATAAGTATAGACTTAGTGATTTCCAGCGAGTTTGATAGCCAAAGTGCAAAGGAAAGTGAAAGTAAAAACAAAGACGTTTGAGTGTTCATCGATTGATTCAACCTACACGTTTTGAAGTTTCAGAGTAGCTGAAACGAGTAAGTAAATATGTCGAGTTCTTCTGACGTTCATGCAGACAATCCAACGTGCTGAGGATAGGGGGGGGGGTGGGGTGGTTCCTATTCTTTTTTATTTTAAGAAAAAGTGTTAAAACCGGAAGCAATATAACCTACTTCCAGTTGGGTGCTTATGGTAGGACCAGTTGCGTACGCAGGTTCGTCGTGAACTGCCACATGTGAATGCTTGATCAACTAATTTAATATGAAATGATATGTCTCAGGCTGGGGTCCTACGGTCAAATTTCGGTAATGATCTTCACGAAAAAATTCGACAGAACATATATGTACCAAATGATATGGTGTAGTTATGTCAAGATGAACTTAAATCCACAGTGTTTCATTAAATTTATGTAGTCCTAAGGGAGGGAGGTTTTCCTAAATATTAATCGAAATTTACAAAACCAGCCAACCTCTGGAAAAGAAGCGTTGAATCCGCCTCAATACAAAGATTGCTGCTTAGGTAACCCATTAATCGTGTAGTCATTTAAACTGGACCCGGCAAATATTATATTTGAATTGAGGTGCGAGCTGGATTTTGAAGGTATGTTGCTCTGGTTCGCATATCTGAAATGGTAGGAAAATTTTAATTCAGGATGCTGTGAACCAGTTAATATCATAGTTTAAGAATAACTGTAGTAGGCAAGAAGGACAGTCGGCGTAATAACATTATGGAAATGGGGGAAGTGGGAGTTTTTATTTGTGTCTACATAAAAAATTCTCGATCCCGAAGATAAAATTGAAATAAATCCTGCTTCGTAATGTTTTGGGTCCTCCATTGCCATTGTCTTCTATTGTTTAATTTATTTCTCATCATATGGACCGAAATCACGAGAAAATGATGCTACTTTATACAAAATTAAATAAGGTTCATTGTAATCAGAATTTATATATTTTTTAAATTATGTCGTAATGTCGAAACAAAATTTTACCGTAATGCACTGACTTGAAGTTCTGGGGAAAAGGTTAAAATTCAAAATGATCTTGCAACACCTGTAACTATTAATACAGGACTTAAGTGAATGCGAAATCATATGCTCGTTAATATTTGAACCCTTATTGCTCAGTCGTCCGCTTGCATTTGGAGAATAATGATGGTAATGTGATTGCGTTCAACATTCATTTAAATCTTCCATTATAACGGGATCGAAGATTGGAAACCAAGTGAAGGTATACTAAAATATTTTCATTCATTCATTGATCTGCAGAATCGAAGTTTAAACTTGATAATCGAGCTCAATTTCAATTCTTGGGGATTAATAGATGCGAGATGAAATTTAATTGAAAAACCATCTGATGATCCTGCCATTCAAAGAAACCATGGGCGTGGAAAATAAACTTACACGTGGAAATTGAAAAGTTCATATTTCATCAAACCTTCATAGTAATTGTAAAATCGTATTAAAAAACGATTAAAAAAATAATCAATAATTTAACGCATGTCATTTTTAATTACTGCCATGGTGTAATTTTTCTTTTCTCAATATTTTCTGCCCTTCGCAGAGTTAAAAAAAATTAATATTCATGCCCTTTCCTCGCATACCGAACATCTTCCTGTGTATCCTCGCCTTTCAACATCTCACCACCGCAAATTCTCTACCGTCTAGACGGTAGAGAATTATTGCTGGTGTGCCTACCCATTGTCCATGTGGCTTGTTGGTGATAAGTAGGCGCGTCACTTTATGACCAACAAGTCTCCTTTTCGTCTACATCTTGAAAACATCCAGTACCTACGTGTCGGCGTTTCCAAAACCAAACAAATCTGCAATCCATGCAACTCTGGTTTGACTCAACTTTTCTTAACCTCTGTCATCAAGGACTCCTATATTATTTTGTTTTCCGCTCTCTGCTTTTCCATTAGTGCCACAAAAGAATCTGCTCTAAATATGTACTCTGAGACGACTACGCATGTATATTTCCCGTCGGAGGGGAGGTTGAACTGCTTGATCTTCTGCATTCCATTCTGTTATCCCTTCACCAAGTTCTCGCTTCCATTTTCCCAAGGTTCACAATTTCTTGAACTTTACCTCTACATCCATTTATCATATCCTATCCCGTCAACACTCTTAACTTCGGGCCTGACTTGAAGTCAAAACTCAGCGTTAAATATTACCTGCGCGTTAAGAAAAATTATATCTCTATTTCATTCAAAGATCCGAAATATGCCTTCGTTTTTCCATTACATCATTCAACGTATATTCTGCTTAGCGTAGCATTTGCCACGCATGCTAACGCCAGATGGTTCAAGATGGGGAAAATGGTCACGATTGTGTGAATCGCCACGAGTGAAAATAGATTTATACACAATTGATTGCATGATTTAATATACATATAAAGAAATTGGTCATAACTGTTTAAAAAAATATTTTTCCTGAAATCTTGCCTTTTTCTAACAACGTTTCCACTCGGAAACTGTGTGCCCCAGATTATCTTAGATATCCGCTGTGCCACATCGTGGAACTAATTCCGATACGATTTATTTGGGAGAGATATTTGATGGAGGGAATCAAGATGCACTCCGAAAACAGAGATAATAGGCTTTTTGGTTCTGTTTGTCTCAGTGAGTTTACATAAGTATGATGAGATAACTGTTTAAGTGGATGATAACGGATTCTGGATGACGAAACTGGAAAGATCATAACTTTGATGTTAGCGAACAACGAATAATCTCAAGTTAAATATCTGCTGACTTCCTGATCCATGTGTTGCGTCCACAAACTTAAACAATCGGTAGCGACGCCCAGTGCATATGAACTTTTGGCTGAATTATCTTCGGTTTGGTGCTGAAACATGATCTCTTTTCGCGTCGCCAGATGAACACAGGCGTCGATTTATTGACATCCTTATTTTTCCAAAAATAGTTGATGTATATGGATAGGTTAATAAAGGTTTTACCGAATCCTTGAAGGTATGAAGAAAAGAAAGGGTATACCTGCAAGCAAGGAGGGATATATAAGAAGAGGATAATTAAGACTGGGATTAATGTTGGCACCTGCAGTTATCTTTCTAGATACCTGAGAAAATCGGAAGACTGGACAGGAGGACTTCCATGGGGATAGCCAGAGAGGTCGAAGAATTACCTAGTGATACTCTTTGGCCAGAGGGAAAGGAAAACGATTTTTTCTCTTCTCGATTGTAAATCTTAAGATACTTAGTGTGCTACTGCGTGATTATATTGATTTAGCCTTAAATACTTTGTGAAATCGTGAAATTACGATAGGGAAACTCCAACTTTGTAATATTCCATACATAATATTTTTAATAAATCTTGACCGGTTTCGACGTTTTAAACTGCCCCCCTCCCCCCGCCTATTTCTTTCTTCGTTGGCTTTATGTATTTAACATTGATTTGTCGTTGCTAGTTGCAGCAGTTACATGTTCATAATGTTGCAGATAAGCGATATTACTTTTGTGGTTGGAAGATAATTTATAAAATGCGATCATTCTAATGGTCAAGGGGATTTTATTCTCCATCACAACGTTGAATTCGATAACAATGATAATTTAAGCATTAAAATTGACTGCCGTAAAAATTAAAATATTAAAGTAAATTGTTAAATAATAGTTTTTGTTTCCAACCGGGGAATTCGTTCATATTATTTTAAGTGATGTTTGAATGACATCAGCATTGGCCATGAAAGTCCTTATTACTCGTTTTCTTTGCAAGACAGAATTAAGGGAAATATGTTGAGGAAAGTGCAGTTGCAGTGCAAACTTTTAATGGGAAAAAACTCTCCTCAGAGGTGCTTAAGTGAAGCTTTGAAGATATCTGTGGTTATACGACTTGAAGGCAACACCGCCTTAATGATACATTTCAATGAAGGGAGGGAAAGGGAGATTGTTAAGGATGAAAGCGATGTGAAGTAAAATATTGGTTGACGTGATAAGATACAAAATTTTAAAGTTACGTCAATGCCATCTCGGACTCTCATACTTAATCAGATTTTTAGATAGCTTTTCTGCAAAATGCTTGGTTAAACGTTGGCCAGGTAGTATCCTAGCGGGCACAGGGGCAACCAGAAGTATCCGGAAGGAAAAATATTGTGCGTTTTTCAGTCTCTCTTGATCTTACGATACCTCGTTCATGAGGCGAAAATAGGTGCGGAAAAGGGAAATGGCGCTCAATAAACTAGCGGTGTTTGTATCGAATTGTATGATGAATAGAAAAAAATTATCTTCGAAAATATAGATGATGTATTTTGGAAGCAGAAAGAGTAGATTGTGTATTTCATCACGTAGAATTAACTAGTGTTAGATGGAAACCTACTCTTCGAGCAGAGTAACTTTTTTTCCAATGACCTAGATTAGAACATCAACCCTTTGCGGTTGCATTAACCCCGAAGTGGACCTAGCAGTCGTTTTCTCGCATTAAGGTTGGGTTTTTTAACTTTAGTTTTATTGTGATCACGAATCGTGCTAGGAAAGAATGAATTTCTAAATCTGTCAGTACCTAAAAGTGTTAATTTTGTAAACATATCATTTTTTGAACATTAGGGTTATTGTCGCAGTTTCTACAATAACCGTATTGCAGTGGATGTCTCATTGTAACAATTGTTATCAAATCTGGTGGAATTTATTTGAACTCCTTATCTAATTCCTAAATTAACGCTTCCTCCTATGCGTACCAAACACCAGCCGCATATAATGTAATGTATTCCAGTGTAGTCTATTGATGAGTATTCCCGAGGTCAATTTTCGGGGGATAAGTAACTTAATATTATCTATTACGCTGGGTCATCACAATAATCAATCCGAAGTGTTCGCTTATAAGGAGGCCCTAAAACGTGTTAAAGTCACAAGCTCGGGAGGCAAGTGTTCCTCCGTCCCGCCGGTGATTTTACTTGAATTTCTGGAAGTGCATGGAAAATCGCACTTCTTGGATTTAAGATTTCAGCCCCCAAAGGCATCATCCAGGATTAGAACCCGGAACCCTCTAGTCAGTAATCGAACATTATACCCACTAGGCTGCCACTCCACCCATTCATGGCCACAGATGATATTAAATGCCATTGTTTAATTGATGGCATAGCAACTTCACTGCAAAAGTTAACTTAAGGGTGACTGCTGAAGCAATTAATGTGCCATAGTCACTAAATTCATTCCCGTTTGTTTTATACGCAATGCAGTGTTTTCCATTCGTTCATACCCTGCAATTTGTCGAACGTTGTCGCATAGTTATTCCAATTCGTGGCCTCGCTCCTGTTGATTGTTGTCTGTCCTTACCGCCCCTTTGCCGCAGAGTTGATTTCGCCCTACATTTATGTATTTATTTCCATGTTTTTCTAGGCGAGTTCGGCCCGTACCAGATGAGGCAATTCGTCCTGCTCCTCTTCGCCGGGGGAACGGCCGGCGTTCACATGCTCAGCCTCGTTTTCGTCGCCGCCACACCAGACCACAGGTTCGTCCAGAACAAACCTTGAATTTTTCCACCTCAGTGCACGAGCGATCAAGCACTTGCCTTGAATTTGTCCGGACTTGTAGCTGGGCATTAACTTGAGTCAATAAAGTATGGATAAATTGGCTCTGTCGTGCCCTCACACCCCCTAATTCGGTATCCGCGGTTTAAAAAATTTTAAATTAAAGCACGTTTTTATACGCATCTATGAGTAGGAGGGAGAAAGTACCTACACTTGAAACGTGCAATGTAGTGCACGATCCATGTTATTGTTACTTTTCTAGATGTAGTTAATGCGATATTGTGTATAATTTATCGTTTAAACTTAGCATATTTCGGTTTGTCGGAACCGTATAATGTGATGTGTAGAGTTGGGTTGTTAAAACAAGTAGTACGCCTACTCCATTTAGTATTATTATTATTATAATTATGTCAGATTTGAATCCACGATTTGAGTCTGTAGGGTGTTCCGCGGTCCTACGGTACCCGCGGCAGACCTTGGGAGTGTATTTCCCGTGGGCACGGTGCGCTGTGCATGGCATATGATTTGTTCTTTTTCATTTTTATCAGAAATATGACGTTTAACACTCGACGCCATTTAAAGGAGTAAGTTAATGGAGGAAAAAATATTGATTGGCCTTGACAGTTGGAAATGCATGCCTCACAATAAAATATTCTGTTAAACGTGTGCCTTGCACCTTCCGTAAGTGCAAGGCAAGGATGAACGGGAAAGGATAATGGTGGGATGAAACACCACGATGGTTACGTCCTCCCTCACCAGGTATTACCATCTCACGCTGGTGTTTTATTATCCTACATTTGATCAAACACATTTGATCGAATTTTCAATAGAACAATAAGACGGATTCGTCCATATCTTGCATTTATTCACCAATTATTCAAATTAGTGCACCTAATGGGGCAAATGGGTACTTAAGGTGTACGACCCATTTTTAAGATTTTTTGCATCATTTAAACGCGGCGTTCTCATTACCTTTAGGTCACATAACCCAAAAAGGGAGAATGATTTCTGTGATCAGGGAGTTCGGAATATGATTGGTTAAAAAGTGTCGATGAATTACATCGCGCGTCGATCTGATCCTCCCCGAAAAGACATTAGAGAGTTCATTATAAGGTTTGAAGACAATCTATGCCACCCTAAATAATAATACGAAATCAGGTTTCACTGAAAATCCATGAGATTAAGTCAAATTTCTCGAATAAACATTTGAATAAGCTTTGATCTGTATTTCCGTCATGAAATAAACAGAAGAAGAAGCTAAGTCAAAGAATCCAATTATATGGATTCCTTGCGGATATCCTGAGCCTCAATTATTATGCAGCCTTTTAAAAACCATTGTACATAAATAATCAACTGGTAAATATGTAACATTAACAATTTTGAGGAAACAAGCGTAATCTTATGCAAAATATGAGTAATTTACAATGGAACGGATTCAGTTTGTCGTATTTAGCCAACGATTACTAATTGCGTAAATACAACTTTGATTGAAAAATGTCGTGAATATTTTGGTAAAATTCAATTAAATAACCACCTGGCCAATTCATGCTTTCTACATGTTCATCAGTTTTCTTAATTTTTCGGGTAACATGTGGTGAAAGGAGAAAAGAAAAAGAAATTTCAATTCTCCATTCTTATTTTTGTTTTAGTCCCACCTTTTTGTATCAGTTATTTTGCACACAAATAAGCAAAATAAGATGGCCCTACCACACTATATAGTCCTTGGCTCCATATGCCCCTAATTTCCGTACGGGAAAAAATAAAACAGCCGTAGTTCCCGGGTCTTCCACTCATATATAATGATTTTTATGGGAAGGACGCTACTGTCGCGAGTAGAAAAACTGCCGAAAATGTTACTTCCGATGTGTGAGTCTAAACATATCGAGGAAATGTTAATTTATCCATAGTGACGGATAGAAATGGAGGATAGAAACCGCCAAAAAAAAGGAAAGTATGAGTCACGTTGAGCTGGGGTTTTGGACACTCGCATCTTGATTGAAACGAGCTGGCCATAGAAGTGGGGAACGACTGGCATAGACTCCTCGTGGTGTTATCCTGTCTTCCTCTCCCTCAAATGGAAGCAGAAGGCACGCGTAGGACTAATGATGTGTATGGATGCCGGAACCAGCTCTTTAGACGGCTTCCGAGGGCCAGGTGACTTCCACAGAAAATAAGAAGAAAAGCCTGTTACGGCCGTGTTTTTCTTGAGAGCCACCTGTGCTCATTTGGAGGATTCATTTCTTGAGCATGGCTGGGGTCAAATTTTGGGATTTCGCGTCCATTTGTTGAGTGGGCTTAGGGTTGTTGTGCTCAACGTCTCCCCTGCTCGCCTGTCAAAGCTGGTCTTGATTATTTTTACTCTGCGGGATGAGAACTACATGGAGTATTCAACCTGTGCGATCAAGTAAATATCATGGAAATATGGGTGGCAGACTGAAATGTTTCATCCACTTCAAGTCATGTGATGTGGGTGAGGAGGAATCTGCGATGACTAACAAACTCTTCTGAAGTCGTCTTCCCATACAAAGTCCATGACATTCAGAGCGAAGAGACCCATCTATTGGTTTCTTAATTGCATCACGTATGACTAGAGTGCTTATCGAACTTCGCTCGAATTACGAAGGGTCGTTCGGAAGAATAAACTTAGTTCATCCTGTTGGTATTCATCCCTTTCTTTGCAAGTGGCATCATCGTTAATCCACGAGGTATCCTTCCTCCGCCTACTAACTTCCGATCAAACTGTAAGTATTAACCCTTGCACGAAGGTTTGAGCCTGTAAGGCTAGTAAGCTTCGCTGCCTATACATAAACGGATGTATTAGTTTAGGTCAAGCGACTACGAGGACATTCGTGCCATTAGAGACGGGTGGGAAATTGGTAAGGGTGGAGTAAGGTAGTATGCGAAAAAATTCTCAATGCAAAAATAAAAAATAATTACAACTGCGAAAAGTGAAGTGCAGCAGAGGGTGACTCCGATTAAGTTACTGTTAGTTTCTTTGGAGTAACGTAGTATTTAAACGAGTTCGGGAAGAATGCTTGGTCGGAATTAGCCAACTGTTAACAAAGAATGGCAAGAGATCTGCTGCTCAAAGTCACACCCAAATGTATGAGGGATGAACTTGAAAAGATCCCCTCATGGTACCAAATCAGAATATCAGTGTGTGACTGAATAATCGGGCACCGCCAAGATTTGAACCTGGGCCCACGGCGTGAGGAGTCGGTGCACTAACCACCTCGTTAATCTATTATTCCGGGGCAGAGCTAATCTACCATTGTCGTCATTGGCAGATACTCTTGTTACAAACATTTCCCACGGTATGAATAAAGGTTGGTAAGAAGCCAATAAATACATAAAGAGGATAAAAACTTCCCTTTCACACAATGTAAACCCTGGGTAGTGAATGCTAAATATAATGAAATTTCACGGCGAAAAGATTAAACGCTCTGAGGCTGTGAAAATATGATCAAGCAAACGCTCACGTAATTTCAGTCCTGGTAGTAATTTTTCAAGTTGACTTATTTTACTTTGGTGTTGTGACGTCAAGTATCTAACAATACGGTCAATCATCCACCAATAAAGGGACACCATTTAAATGGTTTTAATCTAAATCACACGAGTCGAAGTCTCATTTACTGACACTAATCCACGGCTGCCGCATAACTTTCAGGACTTGATTGCCGGAAGTTGGTCATCGTCTTGCACCTGGTAATGTGAAGTCATTCGACCGAGTTCTATGATTGGTAGCGAGCTGTTGCGAAACTTCATATCCTTCCATTGTAATCACTTACCTAAGTCTTCATATGGCTGTCGTCTCTATGGATTTCATTACCCACGATGAAAAACACAGGTTTCGCATGTTCCTCCTCGCTAAATAGAAAGTGAATTGACACGAGAATAAACGTGTGAAAAAAAATTAATCTGCCTTCAAGGGGAAAACTTGATCTAAAATTGTGAGCCTGCTTAGGTTGATGCCCTGATTTTAGGCTATCAATTCATTTCACGAGATTGGACTCAAAGGTGCTGAATTTTGGAAATATATCATTGGAACCACACCATTTTCGCGCCGAGAGCTGGTGCACACTTTAATATTTTTAATTTCAATCTTAAAATATGGGGTAAGGTAGTCCAGTGGGTAGAGCGCTGAGCTACCAACCGGAGGGCCCGATTTCGATTCCGGGTGATGTCTCTGGGCACCCTCAGCTTCGCCCAGGCTGTGTTCCATTATTCGGGTTACCAGGTCATCCTGGGAAGTCATAGGCGTTTCAGGGAAAGGAACTGGCCACCCTGCCCTGATGTGTGAATTTCACACGCCGTAGGATTTAGTACTGGGTGAGCTCCAACCTCAGCTACCCAACCGATCTTCAGGTGGATCACTATGATTTTTAAAAATATTTAAATGCATCGAAGACCAGAATTGGATCAATTACTTCACGCAAGAACGGGACGCCTGTTGGATAGGCAGCATGGAATACCGCAAAGCATTCTCCGTGACCGGCGATATCCAGGAAAAGGTTTGGTTCTCACTGGTTCCCTTTGAGAACGTGGGTTCCAATGTCAACCATCCACCCCTGCATTTCACTCTTTCATCCGCCGCTACGTGAGCTGAGATGGACGCTAGGGTTCTCGAAGGGCGACTGAGCGAGGCGAATGGACCGAAGCCCGTATGGTTGCATACATCGCAGGAGTGTGAAAATACTCGACCAGATGAAATTTGGGCTATCAGCGATTAATTAAAAAAAAATACAGTGTGATGTCATCTCATTCCATTTCTTTTTATATTACTGGAGATGATGCACCAATGCAAAATTATCACAATTTTTACTGATGGCATATTGGCTGTACCAATTAATAAACTTAATATTTTATCTACGCTACATTAAAACGTTTTTAGGAAATGTGGGTGTTCAGATTCCGTAAATTTATGGAGCATTTATGTAATTTATTATAAAATATATTTCATAGCCCTTGTTTATCCACTGCTGACATGATAGATATGATAAATATACAACTTGATGTGAAATAAAATAAAAGAATTAAAAAAATTCTATTGTTCCTGGAAAATTTTCATGGACGTCTTCGCCCTGAGTACATTTGCAAAATGGAAATAATAGATAAGTTCAATGAGAGTAGAATAATAAAAAACGGGAGCTACTGGTTGAATGAACTTTAATAGCCTGGATGAACTATGGAGATGTGAAATAGAAATTGTCCAAATAGGCTGGAATTTATTCAGTTTTGTTAAAAATTGGAGAAATAAAATCAAATGGATTGCCTAAACTCTTCTGATTCCTGAAGAAATTAAAAAAAATCATTTAAAAAATTCAACTTTTTTTGCTATGATTATTCTCAAATTATTGATCTCAATTCAAAACAGTTAACTTTTAAAATAGCATAAGTTTTGCACTGAAATGCTATTAGATGAAATATTGGTTAAAAATGCTGGTGAAGTAGCCTAAGAAAACAAGTTAGAAATAAAAAAATATCAAATTTCTCAATTCAGTTGAATTGTCTAGTACATTTCTTTATGCTTAGTCATTGAAAGAGGGGAAGCTGTTTATTATTTTGCCAGTATCAATTGTTTGATTTGGTGATGGAAAAATTCATCCTAAAACCCTTATGTAATTGATATTATATTACAGACTAATTAAAAATGCATGAAAATGTAATACTGAGAATTTCTATGTGTAAATCAGGTATCAGCTGCATTTCAAATTCATCCATAAGGATATAATATCTAATGAAACGCATTTTATATTCTAATTATTAATT
>LYUA01000073.1:970889-987514 GCA_002093875.1 Calopteryx splendens | reverse complement strand
AAAGGATTTGTGGGAGGGTGAAGGCCCCTTTAGGGAGGGTAAAAATGTGGCCCCCCTCTGTGGTAACCGTGTGCACATGGAGCCGGCAGGGGGTGGTAGCGGGCAGGGTTCTGGGGGAAGAGAGGGGGGAGGAAAACCCACCATGCATCACACCATTCTTCATTCTTTGCCAATGACATCCTCATTTCACTGGAGTTGATTCTAAGTCAGATGGGTGCTGAAGATCCAGCAATAAAAATGTGTCTTTGCAAACTTGCCAACCAAAAAATGTGTTGGGTTCCCTCATTGAGTCTGGGGTGGAAATGCATAACAGTTAGGTATCAGTGTTCAGAGGAATCATGCCCAAGAATGTAAGCATGCTATCAGACAGGGGAGGAGGAAGAGAATTGTTGCAAATGATGGAATAGAATAGAATTCAGCAAGTGTAATCTGGAGGAGCAGGAAAAGTGAATGGAGGAGAAATTACAAAGTTGTTTTATATTGAAAGATATCTTAGTAGGGAGAATTTTGGGTAAGCAGGGTAAAGGGAGGAATAGGAACATTGGGTGTTGAAGATTTAGGGTATGAAGAAAAACTAAAGAAGGAAATATTGCAGAGTTAGTAGAGTTGTGTATAGGATCACTTTAGAAGTCCACAATTATCTGTAATGATAATCAGGAGCTACTTCTGTATTGGAGGCTACCTGTCATGTAATGATCTCACCATTTTTAAAGCTTTTCTTCCCTTTTAATTTCCTTGTAATATAGCTAGTTATTAATAATTATATTCACCTTTGTTTTTTTAATCCTGCTAATGTTAAATTTTTTTATTTGTGCTCTTATGGGAATATAATGCCCTTGGCTTTTATAAATGCCTGGATTTTCCTGTTATTTTTAATTAGAAAATCTATCTATGCATTCATGAAACAATCTAGGCACCTTATACATATCTAAATCTTGACAAAGCAGATAGTTATAAGGTTAACATTTCTGCTTACCAGCTATCGTATTTGTTAGCTTATAAGATGCACCCCTATTTCAGAAGGCCACCTCAAGAAAAATGTTTTAATGGTGCACTTCAAAACATGGGACTGTAACAACTGAAATTATAGTTATTTTTAATAATTATTAATATTTAAATATTATTAATACTTATATATACTTACACACAATTTTATAATTATTTAAATATTCTTTTAAAATATTATATATAAGTAAATACAATTGATAGAATGATAATGGAGCCAGAATAGGTAGTACTGACCATCTGGGGTAAAAATATCATTCAGTAGTGAACGTTAGCCCGTGAAAGGCTGAACCTTCACATATTAGACCATAGGTGATTTTTTTAGCAATAATTTTGGAAAATATCTTATATGCCATCAAGTATGGTATTTGTTTGCTTCTGTGTTTCTGGTCTTTTTCAATTATCAATGCCATCCTCATACTGATATTTCATAGACCCAAGATATTTGTACTTGTCTAGGTATTAGGTAGCATTTTTCACCAAATAGCCATGTGACGTATAGCTATATTTGGTTATGAATCTTTGAACTATGCAACACCTACCTGAACCACAGATCTAATATTTGGCTAATGGAAAATGTGGTTATTATTTATTTAAAAAAAAATGAGAAGCACATTGAAGCAGTCGGTATATAAAACTTTGAAAATGACTAATAAAAAAAAAGTTTCTTTCCAATAAATGGGATTAGTACTAATTGTACATTTTTTTAATACAGAAACAGCTGCCGGTAGTGTTTCAGCAACTACCATTGTGATGATAGGAAAATTCCTTATTGCTGGATCATTTGCAATAATTTACAACTACACTGCAGAGCTTTTCCCAACAGTTATTCGTAACACAGCCATTGGAGTGGGGAGTATGTTTGCACGTTTAAGCGGAGCATTGACGCCATTGATTTCTCTATTAGTAAGTTAATTATTAACTTTATTTCTACCTGTACTCAGTGTACATTAAAAGTATCACATTTAAATGAGTTGACTTCATTGTTGACTACACTGTTGTTGAAAGTATGTCATGTTATTATATATCTTCAATCTAACAAAATTTCATTTGGTTGATGAAAAATCTGAAAGAGGATTTTTATGTGAAAGGACATAAAGGGTTGTATTTTTACACATGATTTTGAATATGTAAATTGCTTCAGAAGATTAGTCTTTCTCAGACCCGAGTTGGTTACTACAAGTCATTTGTAGAGGCATGCTCACCAGCCAATGTGCGCCTGTCTTTCACAGGCCTGAAGTCACTTTATAGCTGAATTTAATTGGCTAAGTGCCACCTAACCTCCAACTGACTTGATCTAATTAATACATGACCTTCAATTTAATTCTTCCTTGACAGTCACCTCATCTTATTTAGCAAAAATATAATTTTCATGTGCTTTATGGCTATGAAATAAAGGTGGAAGTAATGACTTATGAACATATGTAGCTGTTCAAAGTAACTTTTTGAATCTATAAGGAGAGGAAATACTGCCTTCAAAACTTGGATGAATTATTGCCAGTTATTTCATTTGTGTTAGTAAAGGGATATCAATTACTTCCCCAATCAAGCCAGACTGGAGCTGGATATGACTTTAGCTTTATTTGAAAGGAGTACATAGTAACATTCATCAAAATTTCATTTAGATGCTGAATAAATTTCCTCAATAAACAATTTGAAGTAAGGTGTATTAATGTGTAAAAATGTTTGCAAGAGAAATGCATCAAACCTAAGTAGATTGAGAGATTGGAATATTGTTTTGTAAATTTTCTAATTTGACAAGTCATGTGGGAGAAATATTTTTGAAATCATAAGAGATGTCTTTAAAAGTCACCTCCTGTGGCTTGAAAAAATTCCTTTAAACCATCATTTTTAAAAAAAGTTATTGAGTCAAATCTCTAAAGCATAGTGGGTAGCACGCTCACTGGCAAACATAAATGCCTTGAGTATGAATCTCATCTTTGGCATGGACATAATGCCATTGCTAATTGATTTTCTGGAAATGAATTATCTCATCCATTATAGCAACTCAAAATCTTGAATTACAATGCCTCCTGTTTCTCCATTGATTACAGGATTCAGTTGACACAAAGCTACCTACGACAATTTTTGCAGTAATCTCCATTGTATCAGGACTACTGTCTCTGCTATTGCCGGAAACACTTAACCAACCAATGCCACAAACTATAGAGGAAGGAGAAAGATTTGGTGTTGGAGATACGGCATGCAGTTCGTGCTTTGCACGAAAAGCAGAGAGTGATGACAAAGAAGAAGTTACTTTCACAGAAGAGAACCAAATGCCTCTTGCAAATGTAATTCCCCAAGAATCCAAAGATTCATTGAGGGAAAGGAAAAGCTATGATATTTCTTAAGAAACATATATTGATGAGTTCTATGGCTATTCACTAAACTGCCTGAGGCGAGTTAAGAAATTGCTGTCTATTTGGCATCACATGAATAATGTACGTTATCAAATGTTCTTCTATTTGCCAAACTTTTTTGTGCCTCTATGAGACAGATGCCTCATGAGATTCACCACTCTTTATGATTAACCATAGGTATCATACTTGATTCCAAAGGATAAAGGGTGGTGAAGGTTTAAAATGTCACCAGTTACTGTATATTTTAAAAATATCGGTATTTTATACAAATGTTGCAGCTGCGAATATCAGCTGAAAGGTTTCCAAACCAAGACATCATTAAGAAATTTTAGCTGGTTCACATGGTTTGACAGGTGAAGCCTGATTGGGAGGGGTCTCTTTCAGGCAAGTCTTTGGCTGGTAGCATTTGCAGCTACCACATTGCTTCAGGTGATTTTGCAAAGGTAATATCAAAGAGTACTATTTTTATGCTTGGATTTCTTAATGTTTATAAATGTTTTTTACCTTAAATATTAGAAAAAGAAAAATGATGACCTATTCAAAGCCAAAGTTAATGCTGACATGTGATGAAATTATAGAAAAATTTATTGTTCATAATACATATAGCTTGTGGTAAACAACTGAATTATTAAAAGGCACAGAAATCATTTATACAAGGCTGCCTTTTATGTCCAGTTTGCAGATATTAAAATTTTCATTTTAAGTATGTGCCTACATATTTTCCATTAGTAAACTTTTAAATTTCAGAAAGTGTCAGTTAGTTGATCATCATTCTTTGAAGCTAAGTAACTTTACACTATAGCCTTTAAATTGATAAATTAGAAAGCTTAGAGGTGGTTGAATTGAGAAACCTTTTCTTATTTATTTGTTTCAAGTTATATCATTTATTGTTGATCTGATATGTAATTTAAGGGTGCTATAAGATTGCAGAGAATGGAAATATATTTCTAATTTTTGCCACATTTTAAAAATGTAAATTTTATTGAAAATTTTTGGAATGCCATACATGGTGTTTAGGCTGATTTTGCTGGACCAAAATCATGCACCCAATTGCCCTCCTCAAATCTCATACAACAATATAAATATATAATGGAGCCTGTTCAAAATTATTTTTCCAGGGATAAATTTCTGTCTACACTTCAATTAGTAATCTAAAGGTGTGAAAATACCAATATAAGAGAAACCAGTACACATTGCCTTAATAAAACTGACTATGAAATATGACCATTAAATATAAATTGGAGTGTGTAGCAGGGAAATGTTTTAACTTTACAAATTTTATTTTATAAATAAAATTAAAAATTAACTTGTTCACAAAGAGATACCTGTAACTACTGAGCATTTTTTCATACCTCAAGAGTTATGGTATTTGAGTTTTATTGTAAAAGGTATTTTACTAGAGTTTAGCTGTGCAATTGTCAATAGGGACTTCTTGAGAAGCAGTTGCAAGGAATAGAAAACCAAGAGCTCTCAAATTCTGTGTTAGAAAAGTGTAGAAAGGGGGTATTTTGAAATGTGGAAGTGAGATTAGCATATATTTGGCTGAAAGCACCAAGGAAGGGATCTGGGACATTAGATGATGAGAGGAGACAGGAATAACAAGGCCTGCATGTATTAGTTATAATAATTCAAATTTGATGCTTCAAAACTTCCTTTATTTATGGATTTATGTGTGGCTATTGTAACTTAAAATTCTTTGAGGAACAATTATGCTGATAATGAGAGAATACTCCATTATTATTTAGTAATGGGATATTTTTATGGAAAATAATTTTAGAGACCCAATTTTAATTTATAGCCAAGGGGTCATCCATGAATCATTTGTAACGCTAGATTTCCATTTTTTTTACCCCCTCTTTCACCATGCCACACACTGTAGTGGAAAGTTGAACCCCCCCTGATCACCTATCATGAAACATTGCTCAACTATGCCCATTTTGATATGAAGATTGAATGGTGATTTTTTTTGTCCCTCTCTTGTTGGAGTATGAAGGAAGTGATGAAAACCTACACAAAGCTCTTGTAGGTTACAATGTTCTCATTTTTGGACTTGACTGTACAAAATGGAAAAAATATTAGAAAGCAAAAATATTCAAATATGAGGATTTAATAATCCTTCTGATTCATGATAAACATTATTAAAGGTATAGAGAGAGCAATAAAAAATTGCAAATGCAAATGAGTTATATGAGTTGATAATATGAAGAAAGTTTGTGCCTCTTTCATATTTTCAATATGATTGTATCCAGTCATGAGTTGGATGAGGGTGACAAGCGCATTTCATATTTTTTTAGCAGTAAGGGTTTTTTTCACTTCCTACTGGGCAATGCACCCTTATTAGCTCTGTTCTGTCAGTCAACCATGTTTCCCAACATAAGCCTACTTCAGCTTCAGGAATCATCTTTCATGTCAATGGGCATGTAGCTACTACTATTCTACAAAATTCTGTACCACTACATATTGAACAAAAAAACTAATAGCATGCAGCACCTGATGAGGAATGAGAATTATCAGATACAAGGGACAGTAAGAAAAACCACCTCCAAACATTTCTATAATTTATTCATGATAAAAAGGTTGACTCTTAGTAGTCTACTACACAGGTGGATCTAGCCCTACTCTGAAACTATAGAAGGTAATACTTTATGGGAGGAGAGTTGTGCATAAACAGTTATCCGAAGGGGAAAGTGTAGGGAAGGGGAGAGTAGGAGATGCAGATTTCCTTTCCTATACTCAACTAGGTAAGCTTGTTTACACATGCTTATGTGCCTATGAAATACACTACTTTTGATAGCAAGGTATTCTACAATTGGTTTTGTCCAATCCAAACTCAGTAATTTCTCAGCATATTAATTCACATGCACTCCCCAAACTTACCTTATCTCCTGCACTTATTTCCCCTCTTACATGAGATCAATAGCCTCATTAATGTGAAGACTATATGCTTGAATATAATGCAGCGTTCTAACCCTCACCACTTCTGATCAACTGACCAGTGCCTGGCTGGCAATGGGCATAGCTAGCACGCTCTGTGGATGTCTGTCTGTGCTTGCTGCTGCTACTGAGGGCCTCTAATGCAGTAAGATGCATGCTGTGCAGAATATATACAGAAGATGCAGTCACAAACTTGCACTCTTATTAGTTCACTTAATGTTACATAACAAAGAGTTGAAATTCTCCCCCTCTTGATTGTAATTGACAGTAACATTCAGTTGGACCTCCTCTACTATATTATGTAACTTAAGGACAAATACTTAGTAAGTATCCATTGATAGTGGATCAAGTTAGTTCTCATTAAATAATCTATAATGGTGGTATACTGGTTAAGGATTTTGATAAATACAGGAAGGTAGGATGAGGATAGAAGGAGATTTTTGATAGATACAGAGACTAACAACTGTTACACTTCCAGGCCCTGCCTAACAACAGAAAAAATTCCAACAATATAATAAACCACTCTTCAACTCCACATATTTTCTGCCTCCCTTAAATTCCAGCCAGCATACCTAACCTTTTCTTCCCCCTATCTTGCTTTCCCAACTCTCTCCTGTCTTTCACAGATTTCAACAGTTTGCTGCCCCTCAATTTTCCCAGTATCCCTTTTTCTTATTGGTGAATTTATCCCAATAGTCTTCTCTCCTTCCCTACCATGCAAAGATCTTCATAATTTGTTTTCCTTTCCATTCATTTCAATTTTTCCATCCCTCTCCACACCCACATCTCAATCTTTACCCAAGGTCCCAGTCATTAACTCCTTCTTTGTAACTCTTCTTTTTTTTACCTAATGCAAATACTTCTTTTAATGTCCATACCACTCTGGCTACCTTCCTCTAAAACACTTCCTAAATTGACACGTGAAAAAATTCACAATGTAAATATCATTTGCCTGAACTGGGACTCGAACCCAGATCCCTTGATGTTAACTGTCCTATAGCTTATACCCACTAATTTTAATGTTTGTAAAACCTGTGCTTATAAAAGTCATTTGTAATACAAGTACATACTCATACAAATTCAAAATTTGAATACACTTTGCCAAAAGATAATGTAAAAACTTAATGAATTTTAATGAATAAATTTATCTATACCTATCTTTATGCCCAAGGTGTTACAATACTGCTCACTACTTTTAATTTGTGGACTCTTTGAAAGTATTGCTTAATTTTTTCGTGCCTTAGATTACCATAAAAGAGCCACTAGTCAAAAAATCAATTTCCATTTTTTTATTATGACTCAAACAAACAATGGATGCTGTTGAAATGGATCTTTGGGCTGTAACATTTTTATGCACATAGTATTTTAAATGGAGCAAGCTTATCTTTTCATTAATTACTTATATATGCTGATTATAAAAAGGTAACCAATATAAGGGTAACAAGTGAATGACAGACCTTGGTGCCAAATATATCAATATTCTACATTATTACTAAATACATTAGAGGCTTACGCAAAAAAAATTAATTCTTTTCTTAGCCATATTTATATTATGGGTGTACACAAAAATTATAAAATATATTAAAATGATAAGATATAATTAGGTGAAAGGATGATTATCATGCTGGCTTGAAAGACTGGACTCATAGAGAAATTATCTATCCTTGTTTTTAGAAACATTCAGGGAACTAATGGAAAAACCTGAATGTAATTGCAAATACTGAAGAAAATTGAAGTTTTTCGACTATCCTGTAACAGGCCAATTTAAATTATTAATATATCATGTTATCAAACAGGTGGTATTGAATTCCACTGTAATCCCTAGTCCCTTCCCTAGGTGAGGTATAGGTAAGATAGTATACGTGGTAACGCACTGGCTTCTATTATTATAAATTCAAAAGCCAACTACATATGTGTGCAAAACATTTATTCATATTTTAGTACACCATACAATTATAATAATAGTAACTAGCCTCCTCACATGAATAAAAGACATTAACATAAAACTGGGTCACATGATATAGCTGAGGCAACCACAGCACTACAGGTATAAATTACCAGTGCTGTATGGAAAACAATCTACATCTTTACTTTCATAGTTGAGATCATCAACTGTGTTCTTTATGCATGGTACTTGTGAAAAAAGCTTTTTAAATAAACAGAAGGATGCAGAATCAATATCCTCTTTAGGTGTGTAACAAACATATAGACATCCAGAGATTTTCTTGATTTCACAGAAGATCAGAACTGTAAAAGAAAAAAATCAGAATATAATATAATAATGAAATCTATATTAAGGTGAAATTAGGGCCACAAAGTCCTCTCTTACATTAAACCATTTTACACTTCAAACACCCATATCTGAGGTGGGAATTGAACCCAGGATCTCTGGATTAGTATGAAAGCAAATGCCCATCAGTCTAACCCGGTCAGCAAAGACAATATAACACATGTATTAAGTCAACATGATGCTTACTCTAGAATAATTGAAATTACTATAAAAAATCCATTGGAATCCATACATGGAAACTCATATCAACAGGAACCTCAACAGCCATATTCATTATATATTATTGAATACAACTAAAAAAACTGATGATTTAGATTTTAACTTACACTATCTCATTAAAGTATGCTTTTTTAAATTACTGCACTGATACCATAGATTGTTCATTGGTCAGTTAGTTGCAAGATTCTTTACAGTATGGTACAAAAAACTGCAGGAAATGTAACAGTAACTATAATGGAGTCACCCACTGGTGTGCATACAAATGAAAGCAGTTCAGAGTGTAAAAATTGCTCACCTTGACTGAATGCAGCTTAAATGGCTAAAGCAGTCAGCCAGAAATCAAAAGATCTGGGTTCAACTCTGGGCCAACATGAATGATTTTTGCACGGTGAAATTCTCTCCATTGTATGCACACCAGCAGGTGACTCCATGAAAGTCAATCATGGAATTTTCTACAGTTTCTTAGAAAATGTCTAACACTTAGGTGCTTAAATGCTGGCTTTAACCTCGTGGACTGTTGAGCTATGCATACAATGGTGGATGTACATACTTATGGTGGCTGACTGACCATATTTCCGCAGAATAAAATGTTTTCAATAAAAATCATTTTTTGGATATATCTACTGAATTCATGAGTAAAATCGAGATTTTTCTTTAGAGTGAATAACCCCATTCCTTAATAAACACTTCTAATGGGCCCCATACCATGGAATAATCTTCTTATCCAGAGGGGTTATGTTTGATTTTTGGTTTTACTCTAGTAGCCGTAAAAGTAAAGACAAATCACTAAAGCTTATGAACTCCAAAAACCTCACCTCACATCTAAGGATTATAATCTATTTATAAGGGAAGCAGGCATAAAAGGAGTTTTTAAACCATGGCCCTACAGGGTTTTGAATTCTTGAATGATATACATTTATGTGAGAACATGACTGATTGACCCCTTCGTAAAAATAAAATTCTGGGCTTGATAAAAAACTTTAAAATTTAAATTTACAATGAAAAATTACTGAAAATGGGAGGTATGTGGAGATATTGAAATTAGTAACAGCAATGCGAATTCATCAATTTGTGTATTCATGCACTATTTTATACAAAAAAGATACCCTAGAAGGTACCGATGAATACTACAGGCACCTACACAAGCATTGCATTTTAATGGTTTTGGAGTAAGATGATCAAGTTGCTGAAGGCAATTGGAGCCAACCAGTAAAACAATTTTTTAAAGGATAATTACAGATGCGAAAAATTCACAGTGTAAAAATCATTCGCCCGAAGGAATAATAACCATAAGAAATTAAGCAAAATTTGATGCAATTACAACAATTTAAATAATGATGAGACTCAGATGGGTCTCATTTCCTCGGTGGGAAATCAAAAAAAAAATGATGAGTTAACAAAATGAAAGTATCCCAGTGAGGTTTATATTGCTAAAAATTGCACAATCCTCTTTCAAAGATTAAGGCCGACAAGATTAAAACTATGGACATAATTTTTTTTGAAATTCATTCCTCATTCACAATTGAAAATAACCCTGAATAAATCCTCCATATTATTTTGGGATGTGGGAAAGGGGTGCATAAAATGATTGATACAATATACAGTTTCCATTTAAGGCAATTATTCTGTCTTAGAATTCTTAATGACATCTTAAGAGTGGAAGCTCCCTAAAACTCTTATGAGTACCATCGCATTGACAAAGGCGAGAAAAATCCTGAGGCCCAGGAAAATGTACAGGGCGATGAAAAATCTTGACCCCCGAAGGTGGAGAGGGGCCTATTTATTGGGTTAGGACTCGAAACTGCCACTCCACAATCACATCCTCAGAAAATCCTGATTCTTACACACACACTTAGAAGAAGCTTATAGTCATCCCACCCCATCAGCTGTCCCTCTCAGTGACAATCAGCAGAATCACCACACTGGGTAGCATCACCAAATCACACTGGCCTATATCCTTATGCTAAGTCTCCACAATCAGACCTGAATGCCCTTTTGGGTGGTCAGAGAAGTTGTGGACCCTGACTGAGCAGTGATTAAAAAATTCTTTCAGTAAAAAACCGGGGAAATCCATTTTGGGAACCCTACCACTACCTTCCCTCCTCCTCCAAATACTCTTTCAAGCCACATGGAACAAGACCACACAGAGAACACTAGACTAAATTAATGCTGTGATGCACTTGACAGTACCTATTCTTAAGGAATTTTCTCAGAGAAAATGAGGATGACCTACATGCACCTACTGGAGTACAATCATTTTTTTCCTGTCTAAGTCTTACAAGCCATGGATTGCACACCTGCAAATCCTCTCAATGTGGTTGCCAAGAGGTAAGAAATGATTTAAAGGTAATCAAAATAAGTGAAAGAACTATTTCGGTTGTTGAGTTTAAAAATATAAATTAGCAGGTCATCTGTGAATTAAAATTATGAAATCGAACTGCTTTGAATGATCAGAAAAGGCAAAAATATCAAACTACAATTTAAAAAAAGTTTGAGGTACTTTTAAGATTGATGTAGCAAAGAGGATTTTCATATCACAAAAATATATTTTCTTAATCTAACTGATAGAAAAAGGGCTCAGAAGGAAAAAATTCCAATATAATGTTACCTGATGCAGCTATTCCAGTGACGATGTTTGGTGCCTCCAACTGAGGTGCTAACAATTCTTTGCCGCTGGCAGTGTAACTACTATTAGCTAGTCCTCTTAGAAATGGTGTGATATTAGATTTCCAAGATGAGTATCGATTGGAAGTTAAAGAAGTGAGGACAATGACTTCCTTCGATGATACTAGAAACTCATGAAGCTGAAAGAGGTTAAATAATTGAAGTTAGAATATTAACAAGTTTTACATATTTTCACAGTTTGTGGGTGTAATGTGAAATTGATCCAGCCACTGGAGTTAATATTGATTTAAACCATTTGAATTGCTCTGCAGGGAAAGAAGACGAGGTTTTTGTAGAAAGTGACATGTTAATGAAAAATTATGCCAGTAAATTTTTAGAAATAAGTATCTCCATTTACAAAATCATGACCAAGTTGAAATAATGAATCACTTAAAGCGTAATGTCAGCTACTCACCAGAAAATTAGGACATTTAAAAATGAAAGAAATTCGGACTTAGTAAAACACGAATCACTGGAGAGAAGTACCCAGTACGTCAGGGATTGTTCGAAATGGCACAATAACATACATTTTGATTGTATTAAGTGGAATTTTACCTTTTCTGTGAAAGAATTTGCATGGATAACTTGTACGTCTTCACTGACTTCGCAGAGGTAGACCCCAGTTTTTAACTGATATATGCATGTAGGTATTTTCCTTCTTTCTCTTAAATTAGGATATTCACCGTTGTCTCTTGTTTGGACTTGGGTTATATTTGCTATAAGCCCTGGCGATGATTTCTGACGAAGCAGGGCGGAGAAAGCTAACGCATAAAGCCACGATTATAAAAACAAGAAAATAGGGTAGAAATACAACAGAAATATCAGAATATTCACATGCTATGACACCTACCCCGACAGGATTTTCCGATTGTTATAAAAAACAAATCTATTCCATCAGGAGGGTTAGAGGAATTCCACGATATTTCATATTCACTGCAACGACAAACTTGTTTTAGTGACACACTTTTCAGATATTTCCAAGACTAGAGTAAAAGATATTACCTTTTAAAAGAATCTCTTAAGTCGGTATCATCATCATAATCTTCACCGTATGCCCTTGAAGATGTTTCCAAAACTTCACCGAAATAGGAGGCCATGTTTACACAGGGCTACCACATTAAAAAAAATGTTTGTATAAATCAAAGCAACAATGCACCCTCGAGGCAATAGTAATTAATTTTTTAATGTTGACATAATTTAAAGACATTATTTCCTTTGAAAAACCTATAACCACATCCAATAAAAAACCGCAACAGGTGTTACATGATTATTTTTTTCACCCTCAGATGTCACCGTAATAATAACGTAATGCGCAATGCGCTCGCCATTTTGAACTGGATATCCGGCTAAGACGGATGTGTATGTCGTGGAGTGGATCAAGGAACATTAGTGTAAAATTATAACAGATATGCCGCTGGCCCTTTTGGCAGACCCATGGCAACGTGTTCCAGTCAAAGAAGAAGTCGAGGTAAGAATTTAAATTTTTACGCAGAATTAATATTTAACAAATCTTTGGTATATGTTAATCAGTGTTGATTTAGGAAATAAAAGGGCCTATTCTTACGAAGATTTTTGGGACTCTTGCATTAGCATCACATATGTGTACTTCACATTATGTTTGTGCTCCCGAATGTGCTGTTGACAATCAATTAAGATACCACCAGTGTTGAGCCACTAGTGGTTCTGCAGTTTCAGACCTTTATTTTGGTCAACTTGAACACGAGCGTTTTCACCTATCCGTTTTTCGATCTTTACTAGTGATGAATAGTTTGGATCGGTTAATGGTTGTATATCAGGTGCAATGAACTATAAATTTTATCTGAATGCTAGTGTTTTATCTACTCAAGAATTCCGTTTTCGTTACATTAAACGATGACAATCTCTGTTATTAGGGTGCCTAGGATGTTTAGTTTACTCCTCCACTATTTTATTATGAATGGGACTACCTTTTTATTTAGATCGGTTGCTTTTTAATATTACGTGAGTAGTTCTTAGGCAATGAATAATGACTGCATCTAATAAACTAGTGCTTGGAAGCCTTTAATTGGAACTCAACCATAGTGTCACCGTCTGGAAATCCTAAATTATATTTTTCTTCCTTTAATTTCAGCCAATGGAGTGTCCAGGTCCATATCTGGACTGAGGATATACTCTGTAGGTATACATAGGCCCAGATACATTTTTGTACATGTGGGGGTACCTCTTCATTTGCTAGCATTTTTTATTTCATAGATCATGCATGAAGATATATTTGTTTGTGTTTATACCGGCATAAATTGCTAATTTGATTTTCTGGCAGATAGATATTGTGAAGTGTTGCCCCCACTTTTTCGTGTCGCACACTTTTTTCAGTCCTCTATTGGCTGTAGACTACCTATCTTGTAGACTCTAAAGGGCTTTGCAATTGATCCTTAACACTTTAAGCTTGATATGTCCATCTAGCTCACTTGAGTTTTCAAATGCCTACCACCACTTTTATTCCCTTTTATATATCGTTTTGAACGTGTGGGTAGTTAGCTAGCTGAGTGGCTTGGATGTTGAAGGTTTCTTCTGCTGCATGGAACTACCTATATAATCTATATCTTTATGCTGAAATAATGTTTCCTTGTTGTACCCATATCTATAACTACCATATCGAGGCTCTTAGGGTCTTATGCATCTGAAAGCATTTTGAGTTTCATGTACTTGTTTGTCATTCTCCGATCTTAATAACATTTTGTCTGCGAATGATAATTGTCTTTTCTCACCTCTAGACTGACATATTTTTGGGAGTTGTCATTTCTAATGCACTCTGTGAAAGATTATTTCATTCTAACATCATTGTCTCTATCATTATTCTCTTAACTGCTTTGTTTTAAAATCTAAAAAAATCGTTAATTGCATTAAAATTTTTTGAGAGGTTGAAAATGTTTTCATGACACATTTTGTCAATACTTGAATTTGATATTTGTGTGCATCAACATTCCTGTGTTTTATAATTATGCCAGTGTTGATTCCATTTTTATCCCTTCGTCAAAAAACTTCATCTGCACTAGTTCCGGGAGCAGATGATACTCCTAACAGTGACTTCGTTGTGGTTTCAGGAGTTGGGCAACTTCCTTTTTTTGTATTCAAAGTGATAAGGTGTAGTTCTTTGCGACACTCCTCGTTCAGGTTGAAAAATTTTATCCTTGGTTATTCATGTATTATCAACCCAGAAAATTAAACTCCAGTCTTCACGCTGTTTACCCCAACTTATGTGACGATTGGGCATGTGAACGTCATGCTGAATTCATCTTGACGACTGATTTCCGGACACATTTTCTCAGAGGTTCTCAAATATTGGCACGGAGCACCAGTGTGTGCATGGAAAATGTAAGGCTAGCAATCTCTCTGTCCTTCGCCTCTACTCATAATTAATCCTTTAAGAATTGCGAGGCGAGAGTAGCAATCGTGTTGCTTGGATTCGCCCCGTCCCCAATTCACTCCAATTTTTTGCTCTCAAAAAACAGAATATCTCCTGCTATCCATGGGAGTCTCTTTTTTGCATGTTGTCTCTGCGCGGCTCGTGTGAATGCTGGAGTAACATATGCTGGTGTTGCGAAGTTTATTTGAAAGTGCGGTGTCACCGTGTACTGTTCTTAGCTTTCCGCAAATGTCCACGGGAATGATGCCATGTTTTATTGCTGGAGAGAGTATTTTCCAGAAATCAAAATTGAAACAATGGTACTGCCTTTCTGATTAATCGTGGAAAAATATGTTTCGTTTGCGTTACTGATAGGGGACATTCATTAAGGTTATGCAATGTAAGTAATTACTGATCGATTTCTTTCTCGGGTTAATTTATTTTTTAATAACAACGCTGATCCGTTTTTAATCCGGCACTGCCGTAGAAAATGTTGAGCGCAACTATAATAATGTACTAGGATGATCTATTAATATTTTTCACTCATATCACACCGTGTGAGAATTTTACTTGACCTCTGCTCGTAATTACTACGTCGTTGTCTGCAATGTTGATCCCAGAGACGTGCCTAAGGGTAAACGACCCTGTGAGTCTGGAAGGGATTCGGTTTGATCCCTGCCGATTTGACAGGGACAGGGGTCACTCATGCACGTACAGTGTGCGCGGTTCGGTTTTATGCAGACTCCTAATGTGCCGCGCCAAACAAACCGTCCCTGTTTACTTTTCCGCCCCGCTCTCTCTTTTTCTCCGTCGTCTCATGATCTCTCGAGTAGGTGCTAATGAAGATTTCCTCGCGATCAATAAAGTCTTTACAGATTTGAGTCACTTTCGTGCGACCCCGAAAGGAGAAGAGTCCTCGGTCCCCTCCTCCTGCCCCCTCCTCTTGCCCCGATCGAAATTCTGTCAAGCCTTCTGTTTTCTTCGGGTTCCCCCTTCATCTCATTTCCGCTCTCTGTCCATTTTATCTGATAGAACGATTTGGAAATTGCCAGTTCGCGGATCTTCAGGCCAAGCACATACGGAATTATTTCTAGGCGGTATTGATCACGGAGGTGATATTAGGCGCTGTGACGAGTCCATATGGTTAACTTAAAATATTAGATTTTACAACGATGACCGAAGAAAGAAAAGTATCTGGTTATTCGTGGAGACTTGAATTCTTTGGGTTGGGCAGTGGAAATTATTTTAAATAACGTCGATGAAATGAAAGAATCCAACCGTACTGAGATCATGTACCAGGTCCAGCTTCCTTGGGAATGGTTTAAAGAGAAAAGTTTTGGGGAAGGTCCGCACTTCTTGGGGTCGTATGTCATTTTTTGCTGAGTGGCGCCATTTAGAAAACCCACATATTGCTCGTGTCGTGTTAAACTTCTGCTTACCGTTGATCAAAGTCATGTGTATGCAATGAATATTTTTGTCGAAGTGGAGAAAACTACTGGAATGAGCCGAGTTAAAAATCTCTTAATCCAGGAAAAACACGGATGTCCTGCAGTTTCTGGGTGACGCACGGCCGCACCGTTTATTTTTATCACTTTTTGTCTGAGAAAATGAAATTTCACACGGTCGAAGAAGATCACGACAGCCCAGCGGGACGTTCCCGCCTGAGGAGTTCGATTCGAGGATTCGAACCCGCAGACTTGAAGGCCAGCCGGGGGACTTTAGGGGGGAAGGATTGAGAAAGAAGTAACCGCCACCGCCAAATCGCGCG
>LYUA01000073.1:785153-796209 GCA_002093875.1 Calopteryx splendens | reverse complement strand
GAAGCCGCGGTGGGGGTGGGGGGAAGAAAGGGTGTTGCCGCCTCCATTTTGTGTTTTGTTCACTCTAAGAAAACACACGCTGCGTGGTCGTCTCTGGGGCGGGGAGGAGAGTTCCGGATCCGGAGGGAATGGCGGAGAGGAGTTGCTCGTAATTATAGAGGCGGGGGAATTGATGAATAGGTCAGGCGAAGTGTGAAACTGGATTTCCAGTGGGCCACAATGGTTTTAAAACGTGTTCGAGTGCGTGGAAAGAAAAAAAATAACGCCAGTCTGAATTAGTCCCGAGTTCCACGAGAGCGGATGAATTAGGGTTTCTTTACACCTTACCAAACTTTAAATCAGGCGGTGGTAGGGAATTTTGGGCATGCCACGGGCCCCTCGGATGGCTTGTACTGAGGAACAATGCGACTTCTGATGTGGGTTTTGAGTTTTGAATGAAGAAGTGCTCCGACGGCTGTAATGATTAACGGTTTAGTTAACTGTTAAGGATAAGTCGAACAGGGTGGCTTCCTTCGGGGGTGAGGTAAAAGGGTCATCGCCCTCTTAAGGGAATCAGAGGCCCTAAAAGCTTAATATCACAGCTTTAAAAGGATGGTGAATTCGGCATGAATATTAAAATTATGGTGATCGGGCGCCTTCTGATCGTCTGCATGGCCTTAAGCGTTAATGTTTTGCGGCGTAGGCATTGGCTCTCCACATGCCAAGAGAAACCGCGCATCTTGATTTACAGGGAGTTCAGCTTGTGGTGGTGTAAGTATTAGAAATATTCGCCGAATTTATTGTGATCCTCTTTTTCCGTATTCTTTTCGATATTCTTTTTCCGTAAGCTTACGTTAATGCTCTTCAGTTTTCGTCCTTCTACTCGCCACACTTAGGATCAGAGTTATCCAAACTGTTTGTTTACGAAGAGGTCAGCTGATTCCTGCAAACCGTGGACAAACCGTTACTCGCTTTCTAAAATTACCACTCATGGTGAGTCGTATTTCAGTTTCTGCCGCGTTGTACTGTCTGCAGTGACCCCCTTAAAAACTACAGTTTTAATGACGAAGACGGTTATTACGTGTGTGTGGTAGTTTTGTACTTCCAAATGTCTTCTTTTACAAAATTTAGAGATGACGGACGAAGCATAGGGAAACGTATATTTATCGAAATGTTGAGATTGTAGGAAATTCAAGCCATTTCGGACAATAGGACGATTTTTTCTTTGCTCGCAAATTTTTTTCACGAAGTTCCTCCTTGTTTACGAGGAGGATTCTTCCCTATTTTTCAGTTCTTGGGATCATAACAGTATCATTCCATTGTTCCCTATTCCGTTCCTCGTTTTCCTTCTAGCACTCAATTCTAGACGTCCTTCCTCGCCTGTTCCTTGGGTCTAATTTATGCACCGTTCTCATCCAATTTTTCTTCACTTATCCTCCTCGCCTCTTTTGATTGTGTGCCTATTAGACGAAGAATCGTGATTGGCCAATTAATGGCATTTGATGAGGAACGCCTTGTCTCTCGGTAATTTGGTCGCGTTCACCGGGTGCAAGAGTAGGTGTCCCCTCGTCAAGGGCGGGGCGTATTAATTTACTTTTTAGATCGCCTTCATGAGGAGAGACAATTTAACGTCGAAGAAATTTGGCGTTCGTGAATACACTTGATTCGCTCCGCTGGGTGTGGGAGGTATCGTCGCGAGCTCATGCTTCCATTTTGGGGATCCCAGTCGAGATACATTGGTGACGACGTGACACCCGTCGTCATGGGAACGCCGCAGGCTACCAAAGGCGTCGAAAGGAGTGCCATGCGTGGGCGTTGAGTGGAATTGAGGGGTGTGTGAGGTTACAGGGGAGACCTCTTTCCCCCTATTCTCGCGACGCGTTGAGTCGGCGGTAAAGGGTATGATCGAATGGGGGCCATCGTCATATCTTTTAACAGTGGCGGAAAAAAATCGTTGAAGAACAGCATTCGGAAAGACGTGGCGAATAAAACTAGCCGTGGTTTCATTTAATAGAAGTTTTGGTTAAGTATTCAAGTAGGGCTTAGTAAATTAGACCAGGTGAAGAAGTCTCGCAGTATTTTGGAAGCTGGGCGTAGCAGTAGGTCCTCTTAGGTAAAAGAATTGCTTTCGTGACAGAAGCATGAGTATTTTTTATGGGGAGGAAATTGACGAAGGTCACCACACCACGCAATGACGTTAATCGAGGAGTAAAGACTTCAATATGGAGAGTAGAGCGTTGTTGCATGGTTCCGAAATCTGTGGCGCATGAGGATGAACATAAGTTGTGAGGCTTTTGAGATGCCGGCATGGCGAAGAATTGAGAATATAAGTTGGGCCGAGAGGAAAACTAACGAAGTGAAGTTTCACGTTCGTTGGGAGAAGAGAGGAAGTTTCTAGGTGATATGCGGAGAAGGTAGAAGAGGAGGGCGGAGGAGATGGTGGGATATCAAAGGCAATGATAGGAGGAGGAATGTTAGAAAATCGGGGGATGAGGAAAGACGAAAGTAGATTCTTTGGACGCCATGGAGGTTGATTTGAAAGCATGAAGGAGTGAAGAGGGAAATAATGTATATCGAACAGGTGTGTAGGCTGGGAGGTCCGAATGCTTCAAAGTTCACGAAGTTGTGAAGTAGTTCATAAGTGCCATCCGAAACCCTCCTCTGTTCCATAGACCACCTATAATGATGGTGATGTGCAAAGTTGGACGCACCCGCTGGGAAAAAATAGCATTTTGAACCACGCCCCAGATAGGAGTGATGGCGATGGGTGCATGAATATTCTCTTAGAATCAGTTTTAATGTGACATTATAATACGAAGCGCGTAATTATGGTAGTCATTTCATGAGACTGTTAATGTAATCAGGTGTTTTCGTCGTCTCCGTTGTTTCTGCTTTAGCTTTTCGTGGCTAATACGAGCGAATTATCGCATACGAACTGTAATAAGTATAATTGTGTGTGTGTGTGTGTGAGATGGAAGAGTGTCAGATTGTTGCGGAAGAAGAAGGTAGGCAATGGGACTTTCAAACCACGGTGGGAAGGGAGTTTGAAATGGTGGGGACTCGAGAAAGGCACTCGTACGTGAATGATGCGCGGGTGTTGTGGAGCGTTGACGGTGGGGATTTTTCAGAGCCTTGCGTCGGATTCGGAGATTTTCGGTGCCTCCTCCTCCGCTGAAAGACCGAGGTCATAAATGCTGTGGAAATTTGAAAATAATAATAATAATAAAACTTATCGTAAAACTTGATCCGTTGGAGAATCGAACCCTACGGCGTTAACGGTCCTCCCTGGTCAATTTTAAAGGGGGAATCTTGAAGTTTCGTGATCCCCGTCCGATATGGAACGAGGCAAGACGGCGTGGAGGGAAGGAAGGGTGGAAAGGAGGAGAAAGAGGGAGGAGAGAGAGGGAGGGAAGTAGGAAGAAATGAAGGAAAGAAGGGAGTGGGAGGGACCGGAACAACAAAAAAGGGATGGCCTCGACACCAAAGTACGCCCGAGAGAGGAGGATAGTGAGAGAGGGGTACACACAGCTCCCGAGACCCGCTGGCCCCTTTTACGCACCGCTCCCACGAAATCAATATGAAGGCGTAAACACGCGCGCGCGCGCGTTTGTGTACGCGCGTTGCGTGTCCGTGGCCCCCCGTGCTTTCCGGACGTACCTAAAATCGTTTGCTTGGGCGCGCGCGAAACGTCGAAGTGTTTTTTGTTTAAGATTTCAATAAATTTTGGCAAATATGTTACTCAAGACCATCAATGTTTATGCATTGAAAACAAATGGTACGTCTCCGGGTTATTTTATCGGTAGTCGTGGTTTTCGTGAAAGACCGTGAACCAACGTAACCTAATGAAGGAGAGCAATATTTACACATTGATCCAACTCTTTCAATCTACATATTTGCTTCAAAAAATTTCCATTATGCTTTAAAAATGCGCACTGATACAACCGAGCAAACACAACTTTTATTGAATGCAGAAGCTGAAAGTATCATCTCTTTGGGGATATGGTATTTCCCCTCAATTATTTATTAGTGCTGAGGTAAAATACGTTTCTTACATTTCTTTGGCCATCATCTTCAGCTTCTAGAGGCAATGCCTTGTCGAAATAGCCTCGTCCCTCACTTCATCGCTGCTTTTTTTAATTTGCCGTACGACGGGAAGTCCATCTCCCTCTCCTTGTTCTTGAAGAATTGAACTCATGTACGTCCTCATGGTTTCTTCCCTACCTTTTTTCCTTCGAATATGTTTGTTAAGAACTGATAATTCTCAGTGCATGTAAAATCAATTTTACCTTTCGTGCTCCTATTATTATTAAAACCGATCTTTTTTCTTCCACTTTTTTAAAAATCTGTTCATTACCCTTTCAATCTAACCGGTCTTGTCCTCATTAGCTTCCTCCAGATCCATATTTTCACTGCCTCCAGCCTACTCCTTTCCGGTTTCCTGATGGTCCACGTCTGTCATCGTATGTTAACACGCTCCAAAAAACATATTGGTGAGCTTTTTCCTGGCGTCCATACAAAAGGATATTAATTAATCAATTCTTTTTCTTTGAATCCTTGTTTTTCCAGGGATATTCTTCTCTTCTCAACTTATTTCTCACACTTATTCTCGTTATTAGTGCTCCCTAGGCAAGAAACATTTTCGGTATCATCCAAGATTATATTGCCTAGTTTTATGTCAGTTTTTACATTAGGGCTTATCTCATTCCTATTATTATTCTTGCCTCTTTCTTGCATCCGTTTACATCAATTTCAGTCTTCTGTATCTGCCAATACCTGCCAGTCTTCTCTCCCTCCTAACTTATTCGAATGTCCTAACTGCTTGAAATAAAAATCCCTGTTCAACTTCCCCGAGTACTTTCTCCAAATCCATGAAGGCCATATAAACCTATCTCGCTATTTATTTCAATCCTTGCTAAAGTCTGTCGTAACCCCTCCCTAGTGCCTCTTCCCGACCTGAATTCAAACAGATCTTCTTCTAAATTTTGTTCAATTTTTCCTTTTAGTCTTTTTGATTCGCTCACTAACATTTTTGCAGTTGTTATCAGATAATTTGGAAAACATTCTATGGTTAGCCCAGTCCTTCGTATTTCCTTTCATTGGGATTGTAAATGTTTAGCTAACAATGAAATCTTAGGGTATCGTTCCTTTTTCGTAGCATTCAGTGATAACTTTAAGCAACCGTTCTATCTTTTTTTCTCCCATATTTTTAACTGTTTCCACAGGTACATTATCTGTGCTTTTTGCCTTCTCGTCTTTCATGTTTTTTTCAGACAAAGTCAAATTTTTCCCGAGATATTGGAGGTCCTAAAATGTCTTTTATCAATGGCACTCTCATCTCCTATGCATATTTTGTGCTCTGAAAGGTATACTTAGAGCTTTTAATAATTTTATTTTCAGCATTCCTTCGTCATTCGAAGGTTAACACATCCACACGTATTCTCGCGTTTCTCTTTCGTTGAGGATTTGTCTCCATAACTTCGGAAGATCGGACAAATGGCGCCAGCCAGAAGGAAAAGTAACCGTAGCACATCGAGCAAACAGTGCGTGAGGGTTGGCGACTTGAGGAACTTTATTCTCGTGTGGGTATTAGCATCTAGTCCTTAGCCGCGCTACTTCCAGCCTTCCCGGAAAGTAGTGAAATCTTCCCCGACGGCAGACCACGTCGCGAGGCTCAAGTGTTAGTGAGTAATCGCTCGTATCGGTTTCCCAGGGCGACGAGATATTATTATTTGGACGTGGTGTTTTGAGCTACCTCCTCCTCTTGGCCCTCGCTCCATCGTGTGAAAGACGACGTAGAGTGGTCGCTCGGTCGAAAATGCCGCCGATGGTTTCGGTGAAAAATTGGAGAGATCCGTGTGGTGTGTCACCTGGCGGTGCCATGTGACTTGAGCCTGGATTGGTGGCATGGGAAGGGTAGGTGGGTGTGATGTGGATAAATAATGGGTTACATTCGAACCGGGCGGTGTGGAGACGTCACAACCTCATCCTCGAGGCATACGGTGGAGGAGTATCTCGGAAGAGGAACGATGGCGCGTCATTCATCTGCCTAGATAGGTTAAAAGGGGGGGGGAGGGAGTCCCATTAACTGCGCGATATATATCTCTAGTTACTTATATATCTAGTTTATCAAGTACGGTCTACTCTAAGCGCTTCGGTCGGACAGTTATAATTATTAACAGTAGTAAACTTGGCAGGTTATTAAGTGATCGTAATCACCTAATAAAATGCGCGTCTGATGTTAATTTTTGTAATGAAGCTAGGAATCCCGCCAACAAAGCTGATGTGTCGACGGTTGGTCGACTGTGACGTCACGCGTTAAGTTGTCCGTACTTTGTAACCTAGTGCAATAGTGCAGCACTTCTTGGGACGGATTTGAATCCGACGCCGTATTGCTCCTTCAACCTCGTGACCAATACGTCAGTTTCATGTTGGAATGTGCGCAGGGGCTGTGTAATTACGGAGGTTTTCGAGTGTCGTACGTCGACTGTGATTTTTGTTCTCGATGGAAGTGACACATTTAACGTGAGCGGTCCTCATTGCCCCGACAGTGCAGCGGTATCAATAATTCCGAATCTGGTTCAAAGTGAATGCTTATTTTGAGGATCTTGTGCAGTAAACGTAATATTATAATGGTAGACGGAGAACGGGGAACTTAGTAATCAGTTACCGGCACCGACTAAGATTGTAAAGAATGAGGAGCCTGATGGTGAAATTTTACTTCAGATTTACGAAAAATACCTGTGAAAAACCAGAAAGTGAGGAAAGTGGTGCAGTGTCGTCGATTTCGAAGGCCCGACGCGTGCTGTAATGGTAAGTCGTGTGTGACGTTGCACGCCGGGACACAGCTCATGCTAGTCTTAAGGCGGATCCACTCCGAATGGTTTCGCGCCCCCGGTTCGTCCTGTTTGAATTCGTCGTGGTTTCGGAGATGCAAAACGTTTTCGAATAAACTTTCAAACTGATAGTACTTTTGCGCGTGAATACTAAATTTGAAATAATTGGCTCCGCGTCTCCGCCAGCTGCGTCAAGGCTCTCGTGAGAGGTGTCCCAGCGTGCAACGTCACACACGGCTTACCCTTATCGCGCGCGTCGGGCCTTCGAAGTCGACGAGACTGCACTATTTTCCTCACTTCCAGGTGTTTCACAGGTATTTTTCGTAAATCTGAAGTAAAATACCCACCATCAGGCTCCTCATTCTTTACAACCTTAGTCGGAGCCGGTAAATGATCACCGAGTTCCCTGGTCTGCGCCAGTCCTTTCGCACGTGATGATCGCTCATTTTTTTTGAGGTCAGCAGGGAAGGAGGGGCGGAAGATGGATGGCGGAAGAGGCCCGTGGTAATTAGTCTAATCTCCTTGTTCACCGTGGATTACCGTCCATCCCGGCGTGTGGGGAAGGTGGCGTGCCGTTGTGGACGCACGCAAGTTCGAAACCGGGAAATTTCTGGATGCTCACCTTTTTGGGGTCATGCGGCAATGATTTTAATGGATGCCCTTAAAGATCCTTTGATGATTTTTTTCCTCGAGCCACGAGGGAATTCAAATGAGCGGATTAACGCGAGGGTGTTTGAAGCGAATTGAAGCCTTCTCAAGGGTTTGTTTTTTTATTACATCCCATTTGTGCTTTTCACTACTTAGGAGTGAACGTCTTAGGGTGATTACAGTGATGATTTTTACCTCTAAGGCGTCTTATATCCGTTATGTTATCGTCTTTCATCATGCGTGTCCTAGGTAAATGCTTCCTTAATCATGTTCATCTGGGTAATGTGGACGTTATAAATACGTAATCAATTTACGTAATTGCTATATTTAAAAGACTGACGTGTCAGAAGTCAAATTAATTTATTTTTTCGTGGAAGTGGAATGCCCAATCTTCCTAATGGAATAATAAATGACTGTTTAATTATATATGAAAAAAATAAAAGCGAAAGAAGAATCTCCCGCAGCTGAAATGCTGCCGTCATTTCACTGAATTTGCTTGATTGAACGGAACGGAAGTTTTACAAAGGATGTTCCTTTCAACCGTTTTATTTCCCGTTCATCTTTAATTGGCCTCTCCATCGAGTATTTGGAATAGGAATTTCTTTGTCGGCCGTCTTCAGTCGCGAAAAGTGGCTCGGTCGAGATAAATTATATGACGACTCAAAATACAGTCGCTCTCGTGCGTCAAGAGGCGGTGTGGGGTCTCATCTTTCGACGGAAGCATTGCCGTGAGAAGCTCTCTTAAACTCCGGAGTCCGGAATTTGAACTTAAAAAGGTCTTGCGAATTATCAGGAGCGTAACGCGAAAATTCAATGTCAAGTATCTCCTCTCCGTGACGTTATTCCATGTCAGCTTTTCCTGTCGGATTACCCCTTACACGCCCCACATTACGATTTGAATTAAGGACAAGGGAGAGGACTCCATAATCAGGCTAGGTCTTTGGCATTACTACAGTGAAGGTAAAAGTGAAAATCAACCCAGAGCTTGACCTTGTTTGAAATATCAGTTTATCCCATCTTATTTTTGGGAGCTTGTAGTTAGAAACTCTCATGAACTAAGTTGGTTAAAGTGGAAATGAATGTGGTACAATTTGATTTGTGCCAGTGAATGTTTCGAAAAAATCGCAGCATGAAAAAATCTGAACAAGAAAGTATTTTCTAAAAATAAATATTCAAGTATATAACTTAAAAACTTTTGGAAATAATTTATGAACAGTTTAAGGGTTAATAGGAGAATTGTAGTAAATGAAATGAGCTCCGGGGATAATATTAATGTATGAAATAGAATAAAATGAAATTCTATATTATTGAGATGATTAATACCTTTCAAATACAAAATGACTGAGATTGTTACCAACTGCTAAAAAAATTACTTTCCATCCATTATGTTTTCCATCACCTCCTATATAAGATCTGCATTATAAAGTAAGCTAATTGAACTGAAATTTACCTTAGCATTTCGTTAATTAAAAGGTACATTTAAGTTACCCTGACAAATCGAATTAGTATCCAAATTTGGCCTCGAATGTATTGATTTTAATGTTGTTATAATTATCATCTTTTATTCTGTGTGTCACTCCAGCAGCACAGTATATTGGTATATCATAGGTCTTACATTGTCCATAGGTTTCGATCACGTACGTGCTCGGTGCATCGAACGTAAACGAAAAACCCCAGCTTCTCCTTCCTTCAAATTCCACTTCTCATTTCTACTATCTCTTTTCTAAGTTTCTATCTACAAAGAGCCAGTAGTGTGTCTTTTAAGTAGCGATGTCAGTAATTTAATATTCTGGTTGTGACCTTGTGCTCGATGAAAGTTGACTAGTCACAGGCTAGCCTAGTGTCACAAATTCGCTAATCCCATGAATTCCTCATCTCCCTATGGAAGAGTAGTAGTACCTCGTAGACGACAAACCTACTTAATATGATATCGAATATTTTGATATTAAAAAAGTATGGACGGTTTGTCTTTTACGGTTTGCTTCCTCCAAGGAAAATATTTTATCTAAACCATTTTCAAAGTAGGTCCAAAAACGTCGGAACTAACTGGGTGAAAGTGAATGATATATGGTTTTTAGTTGACTATGGAAGTTACACTGGTTTAACAGTGAGCTACTCAATTGATTGTGCCATCATGTTTGTTTCTGATTTATGTGAATGGAATCTTGTCAGTATGTGTTCTGTGACACGTACGTCGCATCCGAAGAAACGAATTTAAATTTCGTGTGTAGACATGCAAGGCCTATTCAAGGTTAAAAAAAAATACTAATTAGATACCTGTATTTCTACTATTAACGTGCCTTTTAATGGCTCGGAAACTTTGTCGTTGAGGCAAGAGGACAAATATAGTTTGGAGGATTTTGAAATGTGTGAGCGGAGGAGGATGAAAAATGTGAAAGGGACGGAAAGAAACACGAGAGGAAAGAAGGTTGTTAGGAGAGAACCAAAGAAGGCAGGAAAAGTGGATGCATGGCGCATTGAGTGGAAATGAATTGTTGAAGGTCGTGATAGGGGAGAGAACGTCGGGTTAAGGAGGGAGAGAGAGGAGGAAAAGATTGTGAATGCAGGACGGAAATAAGAGAGGCAGAAAGTCTATGGAATTGAAGAATGGTCTATTGTGGTGTATTTTGTTGGGATGTTCAGTTTTGTGTTGGCCGTGTTGTAATGGTGTCTATCATAGTCATCTTAACCTACCGTTATTGATGTGAAAACGGCTGAAAAATTGTCAAATTCGGTCCGGCTTAATTTCTGAAGCATGTGCTGTCTTCCCCTCGCCTTTTTTTTTTCAAATTTTGTCGAGGTTACATGGTCTCATCCTTATATTGGATTTTTATTAATGGGAACCAAAGGATTGAGCGAAAAAAAAGATGTCATGACCTCCAATATTTAAAAAAATCATTCATGGACATTTTTTATAGATTTCTTAAAAGACGTTAAATCGTCCCGGAGGTTGTTAATTAAGTTCCAGTAATTGTCGATTCTAGAAAATGATGAAATTTCAACCACGATTATTCCCGATCCTCGTGCTTAAAATCCAGGATTAATCAAGACCGTGACGTCCGAATTTCGTCATTGTAAGTTGAAGGCCCTGGGTTTTACGCCTAATCTCGAGAGTATAGCCTTGCGTATTTAAATTCCAAAAAATATTCCTCCATCTGTCTTCTGCTTTTTATTTAGCTTCACCATTTTGACCATCGACGATTAAACTCGCTTGCTATGAATGGGCGCATATTTTAAGGCGTTTTCATGATGGAACCGTAGATACTAAAACACCGAAGTGCCTTCTTCGTGAGGTGAATGCTCATTTCCTTTCCTTTTCCCCAGAGTCATTAGTAAGAGAAAAAAACATTTTTATAAAGATGACGAATGTAGCTTCTCCTTTTTTTTTGAAGTCCCGAAGTTAACGAACGCGTGGACCAACTTATCCCCGAAAAGGATAACTCCTGTGGCCCAAGTGTTTACGATGTCCGTTCGGAACCGGTGCATGCAAGCCAGACTGCTTAATTTTATTTTTTCCTCCTTTTCAGACTCTGAGCACGGAGGAGATGGTCGTGGATGACCCCAATGAGGTAAGACACGGGGCGCCTCCCGCCCCC
>LYUA01000073.1:666928-685071 GCA_002093875.1 Calopteryx splendens | reverse complement strand
CCCCCCCCAACATCGCGAACTTTTACTCTCAGTTTTTCCCTAGTGGATGTGTCGTCCCCTCACCCCTTTCTTTGATCATTCTACCCCTCTGCGGACTTTGCGTCTCTCGGTCCTACTTAACCGAAGGACACTTAAGTAATCTCGGTTAACGGACGTCTCGAAGGTTCATGCCTCGGGTCATTTGGATGCACCTTCGGCGTTCCCTGCACCGCATCTTCCGCACCGCACCCTCCCGACTTATACTATATCAGATGGCGTAGGAAGGAAACCCAAAACCCCACGTCCGCTTGACGCACCGCAAAAGGGCAACTTAATCCTATGCACGAGACATTGCTGCAAGTAGCGCAGGATTCCCCAATCGTACCTGGACAGTTCTTTACTACGCACTTCAAACTGGTCACGGGAATGCAGATGTTTCGTTTTTCCACCTCCTCCTCCAGGGAAATCCTCCCACTCCCTAAAGTACACACCACTCGTGGCCTGTACATCGGTATGTCAGCGTGATTCATTCTTTGTTGGAATGCCGGGGAGATAGGCATATTGTTTTCTCGGCGATGAGTGCGACGAGTTGTCAAAATAGCACCTACCTCTGTGTTAAATACGTTGGAATTCCGCACGACTATGTGATAATTTTGAAAATATTTTGCTATTTACGTTGTCTTGATATTCATCAGTAACCGCCCTATCGATTGAAATATACCTACTTTGCGGATTTTGTAATAATTTGTTTGTTTTATCTTAGCGTCTTCAGTACAGTACAGTTCAGGGTCTGCGGATCTTCAGTGCCTTTATTACTTAAACTGTGTGCTGGTCGAAGGGGGTGTTTTTCGAGAAGAGAACCCCACGATACGCCACAAACCAACAGCCTTTTATCCCTAAACCAAACCTTAAAAGGACATTGTTTAAGAATTCGGTGTTCATGGTGCTCTGGAAACACTCATTACGAGAAAGCATGGGCAAATTTACCTTGGAACACGCTAATATGTGAACAATGGCTGATTGTGTCCGATGCCAATTAACCTGTAGGCAGGTGTCTATCTCCCTCCGTGCTAATTATCTCGCATTTGTCGGTTTCTTTTTTCCCATACTTACCCCAAGGGAATTGAATCTAAAGAAATGGCGAGTGTTCTAATTTGCTCGTTGCATCTTGGTTGACAGTAGACAATTGTTGTCACATGACGTGATTTGTATTTATTTTATGCTGATAGAGGGATCCTCTCACCAAGTGCTGAATGTGAAGTAATTTTTTTTCCCCACGCTTTGTTTTCATGCACCGAGAATTGGAGCCCACGTCCCAGGTTTCCATACTTTGTCCTCTCAGGCGACGGGCGGCTAGGGTGAAGGGAGGTAGAGTGGGCCCCGCTAATTGTACGCTAATTGTCCTCCGAGCGTCAAAGATAGAGAAGAGGCCTACCCGACCCACTGTCTGAGCGTTCACCTACTTTCCGCTCACGTGAAAGCAACCTTTGAAACGGGAATGGAAAACAAATCTTCGCGAGAGCCTTAATTTTGTTCTTTTCCATTTTCTGGGGACGTTCTTTTGTGGAGTTGAATTGGTAGAAACTCCATCGTCCCCCGAATAATGCTGCATGTTGACAACTTCGTGAGAATCTGTTGTGATTTCCACTCAAAAACGAGACTTTTTTTTTTGAAAAGGTAAATATTTTATCGTTTACATTAGGAGCTATGAAATGTTGATATTTTTACCTCCTCTGGATCATGCACGCACATGTTGGAAAGCTCGGCGGACATAAAATCGATAGTAGCATAATCAAATAAAATGTTCGACTCTAAATATTGACAGAAAAAAGTCTTAACTCGAATGAGCTGCGTTGGCAGGAGGAAGCGGCAGTAGGTATATATGAAAGAGTTTGGCCTGGAGTGGCGGTGCTGTTCCGTCATCACCGCAGTAATCAATCCGCAGTTTAATTTTGGTGAGCCCGCGGGCGTAAGAGTTCACCCCGGGCGAAGCTCGATGGGGCGTGTGAAATTAACACATTCGAGGCAGGGGAGGGGGGAACCAGTTCCTCTCCCTGTGCCAACATTCGGCTCTCCGCGAAGCTCTGGTACCCTAGAAAATCGCACCGCATGGATTTTCTACAAGGCGGTACCAGAGATTTCGACCCGAAACCCTTTGGGGTCAGTAACGAACGCCATATCAACTTTTCCACTGTGGATCCAAACGCATGCTCCAAACGGGGATCGGGCGTCCATCGGGCTTTCCAGTTTCCACCCCGAGGGCCCCGAAGGGTTCGAATCCCGGTGGTGTCGAAGTATTTCAATATTACCCCGATCCCCTAATCGTGGTGCCATTTGGGGAGCACTTATCAAGGCAGCACTCTGCTCTTTGTATGGGATGTTAAACTGTGTTACCCCTTTGACGCCTTTCGTTGAGAATGGGATAATGCCGGCCCCGGGTTTCATAATCCACCCTTCCTTCCTTTTCTCTGAAAAGTATACGAAATTATCCACCGCCCTATATATTGGCGCAAATGACCTCAGCTCTCGGTCGCCTCCCCTAATGATTACTATTACTGTATGCCATACAATAAAACGTAGTTCACACTTACTTAAAAAATATATGGACAACAGCACCTATGGTTTTTAGTGCATTATCGCTGTGCTGGTATGGCGTGGCAGTCAAGTAAACTGGGCGATGTAATAAAGAGCCCAAGGTGGCGATGAGCGAAGTGCTCGTATCTCTCTGGAGACGAATAAAAAAATAAAAGTGATGTGGCTGACGAATGATAAATTGCAAGTATAGCTGGAGATATATGGAGGCATTGCAGAATGAAACTGAAACAAATAGTAGTGAGTACTATAATACTATTTTTTTCATTAGAAATTAAGAGATCACCACTTGAGTCCATCGTTTTCGAGTGGCTGATGAAATTTATAATTTTCTTGGGCATTTAATTTGCGATAAATATATCTCTTCGCGAAAAGCATGAGTCGTTAATCACTAAAAGGGTACAAAAGTAGATATTGCGATTACATCGGAGGAGCCACACTGAATACGAAATTAAGGCTGCCCAGAAATGGATGATTTTGGCTTTACCACCTGTAAAGAAATTTGGCGAAATGCTCTGCTGTAAGATTTATTATTGGGGAGAAAATTAATGAACTGATATCAGGGAAGACCATAAATAAGCGCTGTCGACTCTTGGTTTTAATAGTCATCTACTATATGCGCACGATGACTGATTGATCGATCAGTCATATGTTGAGGGTTATTTGAGCACGCGCGTTAAATATTGTAGCAATATAGGTGCCAAAAACTCCGAATAAATTTAAAGTGAAGTCAACATCTTACGAAAACATCTAGTCCATAGTTCTCGTAAGCGTTGAGTTTTCTGTTCCATGCCTACCATGAATCTTGTTTCGATAGTTAAGCCCTTGATAGACGGAAAATGTTACGATTCGATTTGTATTGTACACTACCGATGCTACGAGCAAACCTATGATAGCATTGGCAGCAAGATAAAGCTTATTCGTTGTTGAACATGTAAAGCCATTTTATAACGGACGATTTGCAGCAGCGAATAATATAAAGTTTCTACCGATGTCTCATTTTAGACGTAAAAGTATTTGTTAGTTGTGGCGCACCAATTCCTAGTTCTATTTAATGGGTTAATTTTGTCGTCCCATGGTAAATGTTCCTATTTTATTCTGAAATTAGGCCGTTTTCTATTTTAAGATTAATAGTTTACGTTCGAGATTCATACATGTATGTAAAAAAAACATCTAAAAGCACAATGATGTTTATTGGTTCTTTGAGGTTTTCACGACCGTCCATTCATGCCGGATTTCAGAATTCACGGATGAGTGGCTGTTTGATTCTGTGCATGCGTGTGCATTTTTTGTGTGGTTACCCTTCTGAAAAATCCGAAATTAACCTTTGCAGGGATTAGGAAAAAGGGCGACGTCAGAACCACGACGTGAAGAAATGGTTCGTCGGGAGACGTTAGGGATCGGCGGCCGACATGTCGCCCTGATTTACGCTGATTAAGTATTAGAATTTGGTGCGACGAAATTGCACAATGGTACCCAGAGACTACCACTAAACATTTCCTCCAAGTCGGAATCCCGTGCCCCCGAGAGTGTGGACTTGAAATCCAAGGGCAGAAGGAAAGGGTTCGTGCCGTCGAGTTCAGAGAACCACACAAAAGAGGAGGGATTATTGACGCCCCCTCGCCACGTCGGATTCATTCCATTAAAAAGGGAAATTAAATCATTGATATCCGGTCGGAACAATCGGTTCGATAAACAAGTGGGAGACTGAAGATTGGAGAATTTATTTTACATTTGTCGCCGTATTTCTTTCAGTTCGGTAAATTTGACAAGTCATTGTCAGTGATCATACGAAATAGAAATCTTTTCGTTTTTATGTAGCGGAAAATTCAACGAAAACGTAACTTTTCGCTCGTAATATTTTTATCCCAGGGTAGAGCAGAAAATATGAAAGTGGAGCGTCACATAAAACATGAATTTCCTCTCGTAGTTAAATTAGTAAAGAGTTGATGAATTTTAAAATAATAAGCCGGAAATATGCGGGCCTTAGATGATCCCTCTTAGTAAGGAGCTCTCGGCATTGTAGCATAATACAGACTGATTTGAAGTTTGAATGCGTATTATAAATAGCTAATTTAATAATTAAACATTCAAATCCCAGAAGTTTTTTAAATGTTTGAGCTCATTAAGGGTCTTCAGGTTCTATTTATTTATTTTAGTGCAATAAGTTAAACTAGTACATCCTCGGTTGAGTCATTGTCATAATTTCAACATTTTTTAGTTTAATTCTCTGTAATTTTTGTGGAATGCGGCTTACACAATGGGGGTAGAAGGTAGAATTTTTATCAGTCGGTGACACTTGTTCACTCTTTCAGGTTTATGATTTTATTCTTTAATATATTCTCCCAAAGAATAGGATTTACAAGTCCCGTTTCACCTATAATTTCATAAAATAGGTTGAAATAATTTGAAACAAATACCCTGCAAACTTTTTGACATTAACGACTTTAAAATATTTATAGTATAAGATGTCACATCCACTGAACATATTTTACACCACATGTAGAAACAGTAGTATTTTAATGCATATTTGGGAATGAGGTGAAGTTTATTTGGCTTTGATATTGTATGCATTCATAGGAGAATCGTGGTAGCATAATTTCTGACAAAAAGCTTTTTCTAGTAGGGTTGTTTGGGCACTATTATAGTTGAAATATATTTAGTTAACTTAATTATAGAATCAAAGTTCATGTAGCTGAAATTTATCATTATGTAAATTCATTTCTTTTTATATTTTTTGTTCATCTAAGCATAAGTGATATCATTTAACTATGTAATGTTTTTTAAGTCCAACATGGACTGAAAAGCATAATTAATTTTTTTGATTATTTGTATATTTGTTAGCCGTTGAATTCAAGGGCTATATATTTTTTTTTAATTTTCAGGTTTTAATGGAATGACTAATAACTTTCTATGCAAGCATTCATGAAAGAATGCATACAAGTTAGCAAGGTATTTACATTCTTTTAGTATGTACCCTTAATTTAAAGCTAAATTTTTCACTTGCTATGAAATGGAAAGTCATTCTATTCGATGGTGAGGGATCAACTCTCCCTTTCTTCGAAGGCATAATATCTCAGTGACCATTGAATTGCATTTGGTGGGGTTTTTGGGTAACTTGATTGGTCTCAAAGAACTGGGGTGGTTGCCGCAACAGTAACTTTAACAGAGTCACTGTGCATAAATATGTGAAAAGCTCACAATGTTAAAATCATCTTCCTGAACCCAGAACGGAAATAGAGGGATCTGGGTTCAAGTTCCTATTCAGGTGAATGATTTTTAGCCCGTGAATGTTTCCCATTTGATTGGCCTCCCTACCATTGTGTAAACTGTGAGGCCTCTTTCCCTAAGTCATTCTTCCTTCTTCCTCTCCAGGTCTTCCTGGTGCGCAAGAGAGTAGGGCGGGATGCAGGAACTCTCTATGCCATGAAAGTACTCCGGAAAGCCACATTGAAAGTTAGAGATAGGCTGCGCACCAAGACGGAGCGCAACATTTTGGCTGATGTGCGGCACCCTTTCATCGTTCGGCTCCACTATGCCTTTCAAACGGAGGGCAAGCTCTACCTCATCCTTGACTTCCTTCGTGGGGGAGATCTCTTCACACGTCTCTCAAAAGAGGTAACAGTCTTGTGCAATCAGAATGACACCAGCACCTTGGGGTTGATGCCATAATCTCCTTACACCAGTTGAAAGTTACCCATCAGGGTCGCTTGGTCAATGTTCCTATGAGCGAGCATTGAATTGCTGTTGGCATCTCCTCCTTCAGCACACAATGAGCCATGAATGGGAGGGAAGCTCGGGTTGATAGAAGCTCTCTCTCTTTGAAACTCATAAGGAGAGATCTCCACTTTTTATCTCTGGCCACTTGATTATTTGCTTCCACATAAAAATAAAAAAATGTGGATTTTATTACTAGAGCCGCTATAAATAAGAGATTAATTTGTCATTTAATATAGTGTGCACCAGTGTATATACTTCATGCTAAAATCATTCAAATATATTTTATTTTTCACAATAATTAAAAAAATTCGTTGAGAAGTTTTCAGTGTTTTTATGTTTGTAAATGTTGATCTGCAGACGAGTTCTACTTTGTCTGTCAAATCATTAATTCTGTTGAAATTTTTGTAATCCTTTCCCATCCGCATCTTCATCTTCTTTCTCAAATCCCCTTATGCTGTTAGGTCCCATCCGCATTGTTTTTGTAATTGCTGGAATCTGGTCCAAAATAAATTTTACAAGTTTTTAAGGGGCCTATAGATTTTCATTTAGTAATATATTTAATGTAAATATGACATAAATTTGTTGCTTTTAGTCAAATTATCTTTAATTAGATACAAATTTTAAAAAAAGCCCTATACATTTACAAATTTTAATTGTATGGCATTGTTTGAAGCAGTTGCCATTATGTAACCTTCTTGTCAAAAGTTTCACATATGCTTATATGAGGTTTCCCTTTCTTCTCCTTGCACATTTCTTTTAGAACATACTATGCATTCTTTGTTCCTGGTCATGTGTAGAATTTCAGCCCTTGCCATTTCTACCACCACCTTGTCTGAAATCCTGCGCAACCTCCAAAATTAGTTTCTATCTGAAATAGAAGGGGCTCATTGGCTTTGTGCTATTTTTTCTTGCAGCTTTGAGCGAAAATAATGTAGTTATTTATCTCCTCCTCCTCTCCTCTCCTTAACCTCCTTTTACCAGAAAAATAATTTCCTCCTCCATGGCATTGTCTTGTGTAATAAACAGTATGTGGTAGTGTAGTGATCTGCCACATGTACACCACCCATGTTATTTGTGTAATTTACAATCTCTTGGTTTTTCAACTGTTTCTTCCATACTCTTGCCACAAACTCTTCTACTGATGGTCTTTGAGCTGGATGTACTCCAGTTGTTGAGCATTTTCACCACTCATTTGTCATGCTAGGATAGGAACAGAATATCTTCTTCTTTTCTATAGGCAACCTTTTCTCAGATTTTTCTTTTTTATAAAGCGAGGGACATCTTTCATATTGCACATTAGTGTCCCGGGGAGATGATAATTGACATTTTTGGGCTCTCTAGTCAGGGTGGGGCTTGTATAGAATTTGTCTGTAAATATGTGGAGGCCTGTAATATTAGGTCATGTTTCTATAAAGGTTATTGTAAAGAAGTAGAGACATTCTAGAAGTAAGGCCTGGTTTGATAAGATTTTCACTGGTGATTCTTCCATGGTAAGGGATAGAAATGTAAATATAGCTGGAAGATGTGTCTGCCAGTACATATTTAAGGATTCCCTACTTTTTCAGTTTCTTAGGATTGTAGATAATGAAGGGAATCCATCCATTTAAAATCACTACTAACTTATCAGCAGTTAAATTCTGGTCAGGAATATAATTTTCTCTATATTTAGCAACAATATAAGTTAGTAAGTTGCTAACCTTTTCATTCCTGATTCTCAAATTCCTGTCAATGTTGGCAACTGTCTCCAAATATAACATACAACAAATTTGAAAAAAAAAGGTTTCCTTGTAAGTATTTCACTGAAAATGCAACTTTATTCAAGAAATCTTGTGGCCAATATAATTTCATATCTGTGAAATGAATGTCTCATATTCAGGACTACACAAAAAATGAAAAAAGTTAACCTTCCAACACAACTGATCAGTCGTTCCAGATTGAAAACTTCTTCAGTATTTTTTTAAATTGTTTTTAGCATATGCATTGATTTCATCAGCTATTTTTTCAACAATTCTGAGGCAAAAAACAACTTATAAAATAGTTTTGGTGTTGCCCTTTTATTTTTTGCCCCAATGAAAAATATTGGCTGTTAGGGTCTTTGCCATGCATTGTTGCATTTTTGTGGGAACTCTTGGGCTTTGTGTTTTCTATTGAGTATCATTTGACTCAACATCACCATCATTGGAATCTGAAAATATACACTCCTGTTTACCTCACCCTTATACCACTTCTGTTGCTTTAACCATTGTCACTGGCTCCATCTTCAGGACCAGATTCAGTTTTGCAGTCACTTTTAAATATCATTCTTTGACATTTTGCTTATGAAATGCAAATGACCTCTTCAGAATGGTCTGCAATTACGTTGACATTAGCAAATTAAATTTTTACCTCATTACTCCCAGAATCCATCAAATATGTATTCTTATCTTGGTACTCACCTTCCTCTTCACTCCAAAAGTCTCGAAACTCGTTGTCTAAATCAGATAAATAATTTTCTCCATCACAGAATTTGGTCTGGATCCATTTGTCTTGGTCTTATTTGTAAAGTGGGGATACAAAAATATACATAAAATGCCACAGAAAATTTCAAAGATTTGCAGTGTTAGACACCAATTCACATCTATGATTAGTTATAGTGTGAGCTGGAACAGGCTCATATATTATTTTAATTAAACAAATGAAAACAAAACAGTAACAGCAGAAAACATGTTGCTTAACTAGGCAAAGGGCACAGAGTTCTAACAAAAGCTGAAAGGTGGTATATGCATGCAAAAACTGGTAAATGGGATCTGATTAAAACATGTGGAGTGACACTCAAAGTTGGACTTGGAGCAAGGAAATCCACTGTCAAGTGGAGCTTAATGTTGGATGGGAAAGGGTTAATCTTGGATAATGTTTTACATAAGGTCCATTCTCTACCTTCCTTTTTAACTGAGCTATTTTACTCACTGTCCATCAGTACAGTATTGGTTATTTTACATCAACAATTATGGCTAAAACATTGATGTGTTTATTCAGTTGTGTTGGTATCTCTTTTTGTTTCCAGGTAATGTTTACTGAAGAAGATGTGAAATTTTACCTTGCTGAGTTGGCCTTAGCCTTGGACCACATCCATAACCTTGGCATAATATACAGGGACCTAAAACCAGAAAAGTAAGTTTCTAAACTTCTTGGTGACAGGATATATGCAATGGGAAATGCAATGCAATTCCAATGTTATCACCCCAGGATAGTCATTTGTTTCTGTCAAATAAAGAACTGGTGAGGGTGATTAATAATCAACCTTGGTCATTTTTTTATTTGGAATTTGAAAATATAGCATTTTCTATGTTGGTTAACAATCTATTGCATCCAGTTTGAGGCTCATTGAGTTCAATAATCCTGATGGACTTCCCAAATTAACAACTTTGCTGGATTTCTTAGGAATATCATGTATCATCCTTTGATAGCAAATAAGGTAACAATTCTTTTGTTAATTTGAATTTGATCACAGACATTTCTTTTTCCTAAAAGCATTCTTTTGGATGCTGATGGTCACATATCACTGACAGACTTTGGACTGAGCAAGCTGCCCCTTGAAGATCAGAAGGCCTATTCCTTCTGTGGAACTGTGGAGTACATGGCACCTGAAGTTGTGAATAGAAGAGGTCACTCATTTGCAGCTGATTGGTGGTCATTTGGGGTCTTGATGGTGAGATCTGGATACCCTCCTGTTTTGCTTTATCCTCATGTACTTGCAGTTATATTGTCGTGAAAAAAGAGGAACCTATTGGCATTCATTTCTCCTTAGATAAACACTGTTAGATCATAATCAGGAAAGGTATGCCCAGATAAAAACATTTTTTGTATGGTGCACCAAAAAGCATGGATTATGATATTAGTGGTTGCTGAGGAAAGTTTAGCATAAATAGGTAATTTTCACCTCAATATGAAGGAATCAGTTTGCAAAAATGGTATTTGAGCTTAGCTGGATACCATTCTCTCTTCTTCTTTTGCTAGTTCGTTCAAGATAAGAATTCAAGTAGTGGATGTATGTAATTATATATTATTACATAATTGTTGTGCCTGCTAACTAATAATTTGTATACCAGTTGAAAATGGCTAGAATGAAGTGAGGAAAACCTAGTGAGGATAGTCACAACGTTCCTTTTAAGAACATTTCAATTTCCAAATTTGTGTTTTTACTGGAGTAATTAAAGACAGGATATTAATTGGTGGTAAACATCTTAAGGTGCATGCAGCTGTGTATGACGTGAAAATTTAATATGTACTTGGCCTGAGATATTTTTTTAAAACCACAATTGTGTATCAAATGCCTTATGTTTTCCAATAAGAAAGGCACTTGGAGAATTTCTTAAGTGTGTTTCAAGTTAGATAGGATAATATGTTAAAAAAATATTATTTTGGGAAATGAGTCAAGTGAAAGATTTATTCATGATTCTAATAAAAAACCTTACTATGACTACATGTAGTAACTACATCCACATCTCCATGATGTGTGGACTTGGTCAGTTTTTCATAGTTACTACAATAGTATGCTGTCTTTAATAAATTACAGAAATAAAATATGAAGCCTTTGCCTTGCACCATATTTCTCTCTCCAAAGAGTAAGAAAAAGGAAATCCATTTTTCTATTTGTATTCATTTAACTTAATATGTACATTGGTTATACACCAATCAAGGAGCCATTAAGTGACAGAATTTTAAATGTTTCATATGTGAATGTACCTTTTTGTGTAGAAATGATGATAATGGCATGCAAAGTTTAAGCTCTTTGCATAAAATAATGAAAATGCTCATACTTCACATATAATGAGCTGAGTGTAAAGATCGTTAAATAACATGAGCAGATTTCCCTTGTGTATGTGATTTACACATAAATATGTATGTGGTCTATTTTAGTGTGAAAAACATTTTCTAAAAATAATCTATAATGTGTTTCTTAGCCAAATTTGACTAAAATATGTGGTAAAATTCAAAAAGGTTTATATATGCATCTGAAAAAATATGACATGGAATTTAAATTTGGGCCCTATACTTACCTTATCCAGACCCTCTTTGCAAAATGTATGTAGAAGATATAGAATTGATACTTGAGTGTTTTTGTATTAGACCCTCAGAATATTTCAAAAATACATTTATTGTCACAATTCCATGAATGAAATATTAGTGACTTGAAAAGCCTAGTTGTACATCATCCTTCAAATTTTATCTTTCAAATTAAATCAATTTTAGCTAAAAAAAAAGAGTGGAATAAGTGCCTTTGAGAGGGTTCTTAACATTTTATTTATTTTTACTTTCAGTTCGAGATGCTTACTGGTTCCTTGCCATTCCAAGGTCTTAATAGAAAGGAAACAATGACACTAATTTTAAAGGCAAAACTGGGAATGCCAGACTTTCTTTCTCCAGAGGCCCAAGCTCTGCTAAGGGTTTTGTTCAAGCGTATTCCTGCCAATCGTCTTGGAGCTGGTAAGAATGTGCTAATTCTAACCAACAGATTTTATTTACATAAAATAAAGTAGAATATTTAAATATTCTAACGCTGATGAAGTTCTCTTCGAAAATTAGCAGCAGATAACTGCTAGGTTTTTTATGTAGCCTAGAGAGGGTTTAGAAAAAAATAAAGAAGCTATGGAATTTGCCATTTGATGATCTTAAACTCTATTTTATTTATCAGTAGACATCCTACGTTTTAAAGCAGCTTATTTTAGGGGCATGGAGTTTATTTTTACATAATTAATAGTTTTACTTATGCTATTAATTGTGTTTTTATTACAGAGAAGTAAATTATATCACTTAAATTTTATAATTCATGGAAGAGTGTATCACAAACACGCCATGTTAACTACCACTAGTACTACTGGAAGCTTCTACTAAACTACTCCTTCCGCTACTATCATGGAAGCTGTGGATATTTATTTTTTATTAAACAAAAAGAGTATATCACAGAATATTTTATGGTTTAGGAAATTTCTATTAAATAAAGCACCATTTGGTAGTTGATTATGGCACAATTTTTTAAATGCTCAAGAAAAATAAAAACTCTAAATTATAATGAAGTTGTGGGGGAGAATTGTTTCCAAATAAATATTTTTGTTTATATGAGCGTATTCACAGATTTTTGGTGCATTTTATGTGCATTTTAAAATGAGACAGTCAGTCACCAAGCCTTCTTTCCATGTATTGTTTTGCCCATCTTATTGTATGTCATATAACTCATTATTGTCTTAAATATTGAAGTATATTCACATAATTCCTTTTTGAGGTAGGCATCGTCAAGAAAAACCTGGGGTTACATTACGAAAGGAAACTTCACACTCCCCTATCCTTTCAGACTTCTTTTGCTTCTGGCACATTTATCAATCGTTTCATACATTCTTTTCTGTTCTTGAAACTTGGGACAATCCATGATTTGAGACAACCTCAGCCAGCCTCTTCAACCAACTCGCCCATTTACACTTTTCTCCACGTATCTGTGGAGATTGACGTTGACAATTCAACTTGCATCCATTCTCTCAACAATACCAAACCAATTTTCCACACATCTTTCACACTCGCCTATTATCAATGCATCCTACTCACATTATTATATGAGCCATTAATTCCTCAACCTATCTTTCTTGTTTAATTTTTGCCACAAAAACTCATAAAGTACTCCATAGCCACCACATTTATTTATAATTTATTCTTATCCTGGCATGCCCAAGTTTCACTTCCATAATGGGGAAGATTACACTTATGCACTGCCATTTTTGGTGCCTTCAATTATCATTTGTTTTATATGTTTGGGCCAGAGGGAACAAGAATGCTTTCCAACCCCTTGAGGTATGCACCACCAACGCATATATGCATCTCAAAACACGTAACTTGTATAACATGTTATTTGCCGTTTTTATCTGTTAAAGATTTAATCAATGGCCTTAAAAAATTATGGCTTTTGATAATTGAATTTTGAAAGTACAAAAATAATTTCCATTTAAATACACCTGTAGCCCACACAGTATTATCAGTGAATAGTGGTTTATGACCACCTACCTAAATATCTTTTGGGAGACAATTATACTCATGTGAGATTGTCTACACATTTTTAAATCGCCTCAATGGCTTTTCCAGTGCCAGGTATTTCAAAAAGGTCAATGCCTAAGGAGATGTGGAATGCAACAACTTCTATGAATTTTAAATTTGTTTTGACTTATGTTTGTCAAGAATCATTTATTTATTTTTGCCTTTTTTGTCCACCTCGTCTAAGGTCCTAATGGTGTTGAAGAGATCAAATCTCACTCATTTTTTGCCACAATTGACTGGGATAAATTGCTTCGAAAGGAAATTCAACCTCCTTTCAAACCAGCTGTTTCAAAAGCAGATGATGCCTTCTACTTCGATTCAGAGTTCACCTCCAAGTCCCCCAAAGGTAAGTTGGTTGTTCATTGTTTTATCTAATTTCTTTATTCAATAACTAATTAAAAATTTGTCACAACACTTTTTAAATAAAAAAACTTAAGTGTAAGCAAACCAGAGCTAACTGGCCTTCTACCATATTCAAATTATCATGGAAAACTTGCATGTGGTGCCTAACTAATCTGACTTGTAAATTTCAGTGTACATTTACGTAGGTATTTATTTTAAAAAAAGCTTTAGTGATTGTGAAATGGGGACATGTTCTACATTGTATTAAAAGCCACTGATCTGCATTACATGCATTCAACTAAGCCACATTTCTCTTCATGGCTTTATATAGGTTCATTTTTATTCTATCAAAACTAAGGGATCCTGTTTTGAAACTGTAAATGATCATATTAGTCTTCAGGCACACATTTTGTGGTGGTTCAAATTATTTCTCACATATTTCCTTGGTGGCATAAAAATTTTGTTTATATTGGTACCAAAAATTACCTAATTTTATGCTATTTTCATACTTTAATAAGTGCATGTGAAGCTTTGGTTTACCATTATAAACTACAATTTCCAATAATAATATACCACATTTTATGTTTATCATCACATACTAGAGGTTAAAAAATATCAGGTCCCTTATGTGCCTAAATAATGTCAAGTATAAATGGCTGTTTACTTTCACTTGAAACTATGGAGGAGGCCAGTTACTTACTACCCATGGTCCTGCAGAAGAAAGGGAGCTCCTCCTTTCATGAGTATCTCTCTTCTCAATCTTTTTAAATATAAATGGAATGCTCAGATTTATTTGCCTGTAGTGAATTTTGTTGTCAGCAGAAGAACCCCAGTATTTAAGTTACTCCTCCAAATAATACCATTCTGGTTTCGTGCTAATTTGTTCTTGAATGCCATGGGGATAAGTGCTAGTATTTAATTTATGAAAAAATGTTCAACTTCAGGATTTCATATTTAATACCTATTTTTAGATTGCATGAAAATATTTTGATGGTTTGTTCAGTGATTTCTGCCCATATGCATGTTTTTTCTTAGGATTTTTTGGGTTTAATATTTCAAAACTCTCTACATACTGTCAGTGTTTTGCTAAAGAAACACGAAGAGATGTGTGTATTTAGGCAGCAATATCCAAACTTGAATTGACCTTTTACTGAAAGTATTTTTTTTTGAACCATCATTATAATTTGAGGCTTCACTTGCACAATCTTTTCGTGGCATTAGATTTTTCATTACAAATTTTGTGCTATAATTTTTCCAGAACACTAATCATTTTGGAAATATTTTGGATTGTTTGGCATTATATTCAACGTCCCCACAGAATTCAAATTGCTATTGGCTTTTGAAGCAAAATAAGTTAATATAACATTAGTATAAAATCCATGTACTAACTTACCTTGAACAAAAAAGATGTTTTAACAACAATTTCCACCCTTGGAAGTTTTATTTCACTTTGGCCCACCAACTAAATTTTAATTTAATAATTTGGAAGTGGGAGTAAATTAAAATATTTTGGATAAGTTATGGGCACTCATTATGTATTAGTTATTGGAGAAAATGGTTCAAAAATCTATCCTATCATCTTTCACAGCCAATCCTCCAGGATATTAAAAATATAAAAACTGAAAGGAAATAATGCCAAGATTCATTGCATGTATATTTTTATAACAAGTTATTATGTTGGCTATCAATTCACTGTTAATATTTAGTTGCTACTTTACAAATGGGAATAAGTATGGAGCAAATATTGTGTTAACCACATAAGATTTTTAGAAATAGAATGATTTGCTGCAGAAAAATGGAGTAAATATTATCTTTTTTATTATGCCACAAACAGATTCACCTGGTGTACCCCCTAGTGCCAATGCACATGAGCTCTTCCGTGGATTTAGTTTCATAGCACCCTGTTTACTTGAGCAAGATCAGCAACAGCACCAGAATACTGCTCACCATAATCATCAGAATGCAGTGAGTGGTGCTTCATCTGCTGAACGTCACACAAATGATGCTTTATCCAAGGTACCCCTGATGTTACATTTTGTTGGTTGCATTAGAAAAAAAAATCAGTTATAAGACTGTGGATTTGGTGTGTCAAAAGACATTATAAAAATGAGAAAAATGTTTGTTCTCCATTTCAGATGCCATTTGTCAAGCCCAATTCAGTAACTGAGGAGTATGAGCTTCGTGGAGAGATAGGGCGTGGCAGCTTCTCGGTTGTAAGATTGTGTGTGCATCGCATCACGAAGACGGAGTATGCAGTGAAAGTTATAGACAAGGCAAAGCGAGGGGATTGTCAGGAAGAAGTTGAGATTCTCCTTCGTTATGGTCATCATCCTAACATTGCTACTCTCAGAGATGTGAGTGGGTAGAAATTGGTTCTCTCCTTCTTTGTGTAGTGTTTACATTTACTGATATTCTTTGGAATGGTAACTTCCTTAATGAAGTGAAGGCATGATCATCATTTTCATTGCAGGTTGTACATAATTGTAATTTCTTTTCATGTCTGATATTTCTGTTTATATGTGAATTAGCTCTGGTTCATAGCCAAAAAGGGGCACTTCTGGAAAAAGTGTTGTCATTGAATCCATCAAATATCCATTTTATTAACATTTGCTATACTTTAGATTTTTGTAGCATCATAGGAAAATATTGACATTAATTAACACAGTAAAAGTATTAATGTTTCATAATGGCTGATTAAGAAATGATTAATACACTATTATTTTCAGGCCTGCATCACAATTATGATCTCTAAGGAAGCTATGTTCATGAGGATATGCATATTATTTTAATATAGCCCATTATTTTCTGCCCTAATAACTTTAAAACATATCTCAACTTTTATGATTTATTTTTTTTAATATAACTTGGTTCCCGACAAAATATTCCATAGGTGTGTTAAAAGTATTATGGCACCTAAAAAATAATTGTGCATGCACCTGTGAAAGTAATTGAAATTTAACTATCCAAATGTTCAAATTTTATTTTTTTTTATCACACAGTGTGCGAACAATGAACCTTTTCTTTTGAAACCATGATGCTGGGATTAACTCAGCAAAATTGTTCGCTTAAGTTGGAACTCATTTTCAAAAAAATTGCCGAATATTTTATTCTCTTGGGTGGTACTCTTAATCAAGAGGCTGTTATTGAAGTTCTTATTTTAGATCTTTTATCTTATGTTAAAAAATTGTCTTTTATTTTCCTCCAGGTTTACGAGGATGAAAGACATGTGTATTTGGTAATGGAACTCCTGCGGGGAGGGGAACTCTTCGATAGAATCCTGAGGCTCCGGTCCTTCTCTGAACGTGAGGCCTCTGATGTTATGGATGTTCTTCTTCATACAATTCATTATCTTCACCAGAATGGGGTGAGTGCAGAAAAAAATGGTTTATTAATTGTGCTTATTCACAGGAAATTCAAAATAGGATTTCACTTCCCTTACCTGTAGATCTCTTACGTAATAAAGTGACAGGGCAGAGGGAAAAGATGTTAGAGCAATGCGACTGAGCAGAGGAGGGGAAACTTTTTGACTGATGGGTCTCTTAGCTCTTGTATCTTAGTAGGAGAGAACAGATGTACTTTAGGGAGTACGTATGTACATTAACAGTACTGTGGTGCCATAATGAATGAAGAACTTGGCTGCCAAACTGTAGATCCCAGGTTCTTATCCAGGTTACGCCTCTGTACGTTTCTAACTGGCACAAGTTCTGTTTACTCATGAATGAAAGAAGAATACTATGTATTTTTCACACACTTTTATTTGGCTCAACTAGTTCCGATGCATAGGCATCATCTTCAGGTACAAAATTTTCGTAATTCCGTGTCGCACATTGAGTGTATTTTGTTTACTATATTCTAGGCCCCAGGTTTACATGGGAAATAGGCAAAAGCTCCCCAATAAGGAGATTGTGGAGATGAAACCCAGGGTACACTTATGTTTGTTCATGTTGGATTAACACTTGTGGTGTGGTGATACAAATCAAAATATTCAAATATTAATTTTATTTTTGGGACGCTCATAGGTGACACATTGGTCATGGTGAAGGTATTTCAGATTCCTCTGCTGGTACATTTTTCAACTGGTGAATCAATAAATATCATATCTCAGGTGGAATAAAAACTATTCTCTACCACTCAAACCAAGAATATTACAATATTTAAGCAGAAATAGAGATTTTTGGAAGAGGATTTTAAATTTGGGTTGATTGGAGAACTGGAGGGAATGTGGTTGTCCAGTGAGAAGAGTGCTGGACTAATAACTGGAGGGCCTGGGTTTGATTCCAAGTGATGCCACTGGGGACCCTCAGCTTCACCCAACCTATGTGCCATTTTTCGGGTACGAGGTCTTCCTGGAAAACCATAGCCGGCACAAGGAACGGAAGTGGCCCCCTACCCTGATGTGTGAATTTCACACTCTGTTAGGCTTAGTATTGGGTGAGCTCTACCCTCAC
>LYUA01000073.1:648977-666904 GCA_002093875.1 Calopteryx splendens | reverse complement strand
TGAATTTCACACTCTGTTAGGCTTAGTATTGGGTGAGCTCTACCCTCACCTATCGAACCAACCTCGGGGTTGATTACTATGGTGGTAGAGAGCTGGAGCATTTGGAAAACACACAGCCGTACAGATTTGTGTTAAAGTGAAAGAAAAAATGGTATTGCCAATGTGCATTGTGATCTGGATGTGTGCATGAATAGTTTTGCTTTGGCTTATTTCAGTGACATTCCCAGAAAATAATTTGCAGTTTATGCTGGCTCTTCATTGGCAACTGCATTGTATCTTAAGTATTTATTTCTCCCATTCGAAAGCTTTATTGATTTTTCATTGTCTTTATTGGTATTTTATTTTTTCCCAAGGACAGATGAAAATTGCTCTTTGCATGAAATCACTAATATTACTGAACTTAGTCAACTTTTCTTGTTAGGGTAAATTTACTAGTGGGCCTTAATTGCTCTCCATAAATCACCCTTAACACTAGCAGACCGGAGTTTTGGCACACCCTTTGGAGGCCGGAGAGGTCGGATTTGATCCCTCCGATACTTTTGTGTTCTTTAGAGTAAAGATTTTTATTTTTATAATAAGTTTTCTTATGTTGCTTTAAAAATACTGCACTAATATCAAAAGAGTTTATTAGAAATTTCTGGAATACTCTTATAAACATTTTAAAAGTAAATAATTCTAATTATGAATACATTTTCTTTTTTTATGAAAATTCTATAATTTTCCATTTCCATGGTGCGTACGCGCCGTGGTAGCCAGAGCACGTATCACTGGACCTCAAATCATCTTTCCCTAGGTATGGAAAACTATTTATAACGTACTTCTTATCCTTTCCACAGCAAGCCAGCATTTCTGTCCTTATTCATCGGGCTTGCTTGACATAAATTGTGTAAAACTGCAGCAGGATTTTGAAGGGGAAGGTTACTAGTCGATTGTAATATAAGGCCCTGGAATATAACATGACTAACAGCCCTCGATAAATTTGTTACCGAATCGAGAAATCACAGTAATCAACCCGAATTTCGGTTTGGTAGGTGAGAGGGTATAGCTCACCCAGTACTAAGCCTTATTATGCGTGTGAAATTCACACATGAGAGGAGGGTGGCCAGTTCCTTTCTATGTACTGCCTGTGAATTCCCAGGATGATCTGGTACCCGAAAAATAGCACTCAGCTTGGGTGAAGTTGATGGTTCCCAGAGGCATCTCCCGGAATGGAACCCGGGCCCTCCAGTTAGTTAGTAGCTCAGTGCTTTACCCACTGGACTACTGCACTCCTCAAACCTGGGAGACTAATGCGAAATTGTCAGTACCCAATCAAGTTCACCGCATAGATCGTATATAAAATTGAAGAAGGCACATAATGTCCATGAATGTGAGAGATCTGTACCGTATAGAGTTATCTCCTTCCGGGGTAAAGCTGCACCACAAGGATACGAGGGGAAGAGACTCCGAACCGAGCACTCCACGAAAGTAAAAGATTACAAGCAATGCATCAAGCTCTTCTAATGTCACTGGCCAACTGTTGTCTCCAAGTTTTATTCGAGCTTTGGTTTCAGCAATAGTTTTGATATGTTTGAGCATACTTTCATCTATCATAAGCCCCCAGGCGCTCCAGAAGGTTTGGTCCACATAACACCTGGCATGTGCTGTGGCTCCCTCCTTATCCCTGAAGACATGATGCTGAGCTCACCTTCCACTATTAGCATCACCAGTATTCACTGCTTTCCACTCAGTACCATCTACAGACTTATACCTCTGCGAAACAATTAAAAAGAAAGTCAATTACACTAGAAATGTACTGAAATTTCACTTATGAATTCATTGCATTAAAAACATTATATACCAAGTAATACACTATCTTTCCTTGGATCTTCCGCCGGATCTAGAAGATTTCTGTCTGCTGGCTGAGAATTAGGATCATCTGAATACGATTCAGAGGAGGACTCCCCAAGTTAATTTCTGGAAGCTCTCGCAAGGAAATCAAAAGCTGTTTCGGCATCAGCTTCTTGCTTGACATGCTGACAGCACGCTTTCAGGACACTAATCCAAATGTGAATGCAGAAAAATTTACCAATAGTATGCCTACAACGAATAAAGACATTTATCTATCTATCTACAACATATATGCAGTTATGCAATTCTAAACATGATTGATTCTACCGACACATGCATCACATTGTAACGCTGGGAGAGGGAAACAAACGAGCCTGGGGAATGGGTAAGGAGAGGAAGGAAAGTCACTAGGGGGTGGATGAGTTAATAACTGGTTATATACAATGAGCATTTTATTTTGTTTTTAGATAAATCTTTTAAAAGCAAAAAGGAAGTACGATCTAATGAGTTTTATATTATTTCTATGTAGGGGTCAAATATGACCCCTCCAGCCTCGAAGGTAAAAATAAATTTTTTTCGGGAAGTAAAGCAACACTAGTGATGAAAATCATCATATACATTCTTTATTGAGAATAACGAAAAGTCTCAAAACTTCATCCCTCCTGGTCGAAAATTACTCAAACGTGTTGCACCGAAAAATGAGAAAGGATCAGATTGGACCCCTCTGGCCATCGAGTGTTAACAGCAGCCCTCCCTTCTTCCCCCCTCCCTCCCTGCCATGCCGATGCCTTGCATGATTCCAGAGTTGAACGAATCAACAGAAGTTTAATTTGAAATAAAGGAATTAAGGCTACAGATGTACCTCAATTTATGTTCACCTTTGTAAATTATTGTAATTGGCTCTCGTTATTCCAAACAAAGCCACATGATTCAAACTAAAGGTTTTTTATTTGTGAAAAAATTTTGTTTGATTTTAGGAGACTATTTTTCCACCAGCATCTCTACATCATTCTTATCATTGATTCTTCCTCATAAAATTAATTTATTTGATGTTGATTTGGTTTAACTTAAAGATCACATTTGAAATTTTGATGTTTGTCCCAGATGCAATAACAAATAAACCATGGTTTTTAAAATAAATCGATTTAACCAGTGATGTGGGGACTCAACATGTGTCTTAACCTGTATTAACTTATGAAAATTATTTTAGCATATGGTTCTGCATTCTCTCATCATTCTCAACTCTGCTTAAATCTCTTCCAGGTTGTTCACAGGGATCTAAAACCTTCAAATGTGTTATATGCTGATGGCTCGGGTGAACCTGAGTCACTGCGCTTGGTGGACTTTGGTTTTGCGAAGCAGCTGCGTGCCGAGAATGGCCTCCTCATGACACCTTGCTACACTGCCACCTTTGTGGCACCAGAAGTTCTTCGTCGTCAGGGTTACGATGCTGCATGTGATATCTGGAGTCTGGGGGTCATTCTTTTTACAATGCTTGCTGGGTAAGATCTTTGATCATACCATTTGTGCTGCATCTATACAATGTTTTTACTCCTTAGGAATTGGTGATGAATAACTTGGTCATTATTGATTTTTTTAAACTTGATGTTTTACCTCCAATACTGGAGGTCTCCTCAGGAGTGAGATAAGGAGAAATACTTGCTACTTTTATGCATCAGTGATTATGTGGTGGGGAGAAGGGAGGACAGGGAGACCAGGGTCTTCAAGAACCTTGTTATTTTAATATCCTCCTCTTCTCCTCCTCCCATCTCCCCTACAAAATTTCGATCTTTTGAAATAAAATGTATTTCCTCTTATCTCACTCCTGGAGGGACCTTCAACAGTGGAGGAGATAAATGGAGTTTTTAAAAGAGTGATGTAGGAAAAATTCCTTCAGTTATATTATCACCACCACTGTTTTAGTTTTAATCCTTAGGAATTGACAAATTATTGGCTCAAAATTATTTCTTTACAGTACCTTAGATTGTTGTTCAGCCTGCTTTAAATATGTCTTATATACCTATTTAATCAGGCAATTAAAGGTGAATGTTCATAGTTCAAATTTTGCAGTGGAAATTACATTAGATCCTTCATGCAAGAGCAGCTTAGGCATACTAAACTGTAAAAATATTTCTGGACTATAATACAGTTTTCCAATTTATGAATTTCCCAAATAAAAATAATGTATTTTTATAACGAAGCTACAGCTGGTATTGGTAGCTGTGTGTGTATCTCCTTTTCAACAGTCCTTTTTCAACAACAGCTGAGTCTTACCCATAATTGTGTTGTTAGATGTAGAATGAAGAATTGGCATTTTTTTCTATATGTTTATGCATTTATATAAATTATGGAACCCTAAAGATGCTATAAATATATACTGGTTAACTATTTGTTTCCTCAAATTAATCAGTTGCACTTACTTTCTTCAAAGTCTTAATTCTCGCATGTTAATGTGGTTTAACTCTTGCACTTAGTGTATTACATTGTTGAATCTATCCATAATCAAAGACCACAAATGACATACTTCGCTGTCACATTTATTGTTCACTCATGGCTTCATTGGCGTCGAAATTTGCCTAAGATAAGGAGTCCATTGTGAGGATGCATACTAATGTATTTCTTAGATTCATACATTGAATTGTTAGTTCAATAATGAATGACATTTGCTATAATTGAGCATCACTAGACTCCAGTTTCTGTTTTTCTGAGTACCACTTCTGAAAATGACGCATTTTACAAATTATAAAAAAACCAACAAAGTATTGAGGATTTAAAGAAATTACATTTACGTTTAAAATTCCTCCTGTGTTTCTTGACAAGATAAATTCTAATTTATCCAATTTGTTGTGAAACTATTTCAGGCGTACGCCATTTGCCCATGCAGCTTCAGATGCACCAAATGACATCTTGCGCCGTATTGAGGAAGGAAAGTTTGATCTAGACAGCGGTAACTGGTTGTCCGTTTCATCAAATGCTAAGGTACTTAAACCTGTATTTACTTTTTTGCATTCAGTATATTATGGGATTATTAATTGTAAATGGAGTAATTGGGGCTTACTAAGTTAAGACTTACTTTAATTATTTATACAAATCCATGGATTTGCTCTTGCCTTGGTTTTCCAATTGTTTGAAGTGTAGTGTACAAGGCATCCCAAAAATGAGCTTCTATAGATTTTACATTGTAATTACTTGCCAATTTGTGAAACTATAATCTTCATTGAAATTTATAATTTTTGTATGAAAAATGTGTTAATTAATCATCATAGGCCAAGAAACATAAGTTTTCTCCTTGAATGAAATTACTGTGTTAGTAGATAATTGATAATCTAAGTTTTTATTTCATGATAGGTTGTAATTGAGAATTGATGGCCAACTTGACTGTAGTAATGTACCCAAATCAAATTTTGTTATTGAAGTCTGAATAGTTATTACCATGGTCATTTTTAACATTATTTCTTATTCACCGTGAGAGTTCATGAGAGAATGTCAATGGCAAAAATAATTTTTAGTGATTTCAGTATCCTATTTACAACCACAATAGGTGAACTTCAACAAATCTGTTTTTCAATCAGGTTATGTTGGAAAATATTTTTTATCAGTATTGTGAATTCTAGTATTAAAGTATTTTATGTGCTAAAATTCCCTGGGAGTCAATAGCAATATTGTCTTATTCCAGGATCTTGTGGAGAAGATGCTCCACATTGATCCTGGGAGAAGAATAACAGCAGCACAGGCACTGCACCATCCGTGGCTCAACCAGAGAGCTCTTCTTTCTGCCCAGCGACTCCAGTTGGATTCCCATGATCCCACTGTAATCAAGGTACATTATCTGGCTTGCTTGCATCTTTATACTTTTCCCATATAAGCTGTGAAATTTTTAGTGTTGATATCAATGGTTGGTATAACCATGGAATCAACATATTAAACATAAGATTGGTGGGGCAGACTATATATTTTTAAGTCTATTAACTCTGCCGTATGAAATGTGTAAACTGTTGCTCTGATCTTTTTTCATTATGTTGAATTATTAGTTGGAAAATAATTATTGTCAGATCTCCTTAACTTCTATATATTCTTAATTTTTTTACTCTTAAATCTCGACTTAAAAAATTATTCAACTCAGTATTAAATGAAATTTCCTTGAGTCCACATACTCTCCAGATTACTAGGAAATGGCTTATTTTCTTTTTATTGATTACCTTAAAAAGGGTAAATCAATAATAAATACTGCATAAGTCTTCTGGACCAACTGGATGAAAAAATTTGTGAGAAGTTTCCAGGATTTAAAAAGAATAAAAATGTTCTTTCATCAGTACCATGCACGTGCCCTCAAAAGTGCTTTGGGAATGGAAAAGCTGAGGGATTTGAAGTATGAATTGTTGGAACATCCATCTTGTTCACCAAATTTTGGCTCCCTCTGACTTCCACCGATTCCCAAATCTAAAGAAATTTGTGGCTAGAATATGTTATGAGTCAAATGAAGAGGTGATTGCAGTGGTAGATGGGTATTTTGCTGACCTTCCAAATTTGTAATTCCAAGATGGAATCCATTCCTTGGAGAAATGTTGGACCAAAGGCATTGGACTAAGAAGGGACTACAAAAACTACTTCGAGTCTAGTCTTGGGGACTAGAAAAATAAATGCATTTTTGAACTAAAAAACATGGTGTTTCACTGTCAGGCCAAGAACTTTTCACCATGCCATCATATTTGTAAGTCTTGTCAACATCTTGAAAAATCTCACAAGTCTTGACAAATCAAGTGTAACTAGAGTTTGGTTGGAAAAATTAACTTATTATTTTCAAGCTTAAGGTTCAGGTGGCAAGTAGTTTTTTCAAGAAAATAGTGAATTTTCATTGCTCACTTTTCAAATACTGGATTCATTTATTGCAAGGATTCATTTTAGCTTACGTTTTAGTGATGGGCGTGACATCACTTGGACATTATTTCAAGTGGGTCATCCACAATTTTTCCTTGGGTATTCCTATACTGTCTTAATAATTAAAGGTGGATTTATAGCTTTCCTCCCATAATCAATTCCTGAAGCTTGAAGGTTTGAATATCTTGATAGAATGATAATTTCCATTTTTCTTCCCTGATTTAAAGATATCCTCATTGTCTTTTAATAAATTAACCACATGTGTTTCATTTCTCCTCCTCCTATAAACTGATAAACCTTGGGAGGATTAAATTTCAGGGTGGCTGATAAGAAAAATTCTAATCACTGTGTATGGTAGTTGGATAACCTTCCTGTAATGGACATTTCTTAAATTTTGATGCCAAAATCGTTGTTTATCATGCAGAAGATAATCCATGGGCTTTAAATGTGAATTTTGATCCATAACTTGTTGATTAGCAATGCCTTACATTTCTTGCAGGGTGCAATGGATGCTACCTACAGAGCTATTCTTCAAACACCAAGAGCCCCCAACCTTGGCCCTGTTGTGATGTCTGATCTTGCACGGAGGAGGAGGAAGTCGAGACCAAAATCCTCGACTGATGTGTGACACATTGACATCTCGGTCATGTTATTCCACATCGTTAGTTGCTTCCTGAGCTCTCAAGAGCTCTCATTTTTTGAGGACCACAGTTTGCCTCATTCAGTTGGCTTCTTAAGCCATTGTGGTCAGGGCATTGTGTGTGATTTAATGGTGCAAAGTCATTTGTTATTTCAAAGGGCAGTTAAGGAGTATGACTGTCTTTATAATAGGCTGTAATAGCCCTTCATATCATTGTATGCATTCTCATTTAGGTTTTGTGTCCGTATTTTACTTTTCCATTATTTTTTAATGTTCCCTAATGTGATATACGTGTGCCCATTATCTGAATGTTTATTGTTGATTTGTGTTTATATTTATTTTTTGATTAAATCTGTTCATAATCATGTTAACTGTACAATACTATATGCTCTTAAGTTGGTGCATATTGCATTTGTTAACTTATTGTAAAGAGAGATAGCAATTTCAATTCATGGGAATAATTAGATAAATTGACAAATCCTTTCTCAAATGTTTCTTCCACATACTTGTTGCTCTTATATATTGTATTCCCTGTTGGATTCTGCAGGACGTGTGACTTCTTCATGTTGTACAGTGCAGTGAAGAAATTTGAGTTTTGTCAGTTGGTGCTAAGAAGTTGAATGAATCGTACTTTTCTATAGTTCAAATGTAAACCATGAGTATGTAAATATTTTATTGTCTTACACTTGTTCAGCCTGAATTTATTATGTGTTTCTGTGGGCCTCTGGAATCCCACTACACCATATACTTGTCTGCTTATGTGTATTTATATATGTACCCATATATAAGTACATGTGCGCAAACATTTGTTGTGTATCCTAATCAGTCATCTATCTTGATGGCTGTGATGGCAGACAACATTGTAAATTAAAAATATGGGCCTAATGCCCTCAAAATGGCCCAGTGTGATTTACGTTTGTGACTGTGATGTAGATTTCGTGGTTACTGACTCAATTATTGAGGCCTTTAAGCCCATTTATGAAGGCTCTTCAAAAGGTGAACATTAAATTTTGAGGGGAATGTATATGGTTCACATTTTGAATTGTGTGGATGAAATATGTGAGAACAGTTAAAGGAATGTGTGTTAATAAATGATTTGAATGGTATTTTGAGTGTGTAGAATAATGTTTACAATATTGCTTTGTTGTTAATGTTTTAGATTTTTAAAAATGTATGAATGAAAACATAGTATTTCCTATGTATAGCTTAAATACGATGTTGATTGATTATTCATATGCTTCACTTTGAAGACCAGAGTTGAAATTTTAGGAAAAATTGTAAAGTCTTCTATCTTTATGGTAGGTCATGTGTGGATTTAAACTGTCCATTGGCCATCATGTATGTTATCATGCATAAGAAAAGTCATTGAATGCATTGTGTGTAGTTGATTGAGTGAATGAACTCTATGGTGAGCAGAATATGAATGAAAATAATAATGTTTAAATATTTCTCTCACTTCTTCATTTTTTTTAAAGAACTTTTACCTCATCTTCATACAGTATCTATGTGGATACCTAAACCTTGGATTATTTCTAGTTTTTTTCCTCTTTTTTTTAAGTCTGTGAAAAGATAAAGACATTTTTGCAGCCACCACTTAATGAGTTTTTCTGAGTACACTGTGCATCATTAAATAACATTATCACTTCAAGCAAGCCTTGATTTCAAGCATGCATGATTTGATCTCTCTGGTGGAATCACTTCAGTTCATCACTAACCAATTGACTTTTCAGATATTTACCATCCAATATAGCTAAATATTTTTTCTTGATGTAATGAAACTGATATAAACTTCAAAGTACATACATGTAATACAGTTTCGGAAGTAAATTCCCTAACTCAGTTTCTACTATACAGAATCTCTGCGGTAATGACCTTTGGGAGGATTTAGTTCAAATTGATCCAACAGTTCATTTGGAATTCTTTAGGAATGACTTGATGGAACTGACTAATGGAATCCAAAAGGAAGTATGTACCTATTTAAGGTTATGCCAATTGTCTGCATAGGCTGTGTAGGTACCTAGTGTAAGTGTGAACTTATGCGTGTCAACAATTGGCACAACTGGTTGGTTGGTGGCAACACACACTGCAAAGGTAAACTAGCTATGCAAGCTTGTGGGCACTTCCTTTAGGAAGTGCATCATCAGAGAGATCACTGGAATATTCTTCTTTGATTTGTTGTGAATAAAGAATTATAAAGGAAATTTATCATCTAATTATCCATGTAATTGGGAACACGGTTATAATTTAAAGGTGGTTCTTTTCATCTTCATTCTCTTCGCAGGCTTTGCAAGGATATTTAAAATGAAACTGCAGCTGCATGATGTGGTGATATTTTGTGAATGATTTTGGTTTATACTACACTCAATTGCTGTGATTGTAAACGGAAATTGATATAAATAATGCTAGTGGATTTATTTCAAGTGACAAAATGTTTTGCTAATGTGATCTTTATGAATGATTCTTCTTTCCAAGCATGCAACATTTAATGTGTGCATTAATTTGAATTTGATTTCTCATCTTCAAAAATGTCTTTGGTTTTGTTGTCTGTCACAGTCCTCTGCTTTTCATGAAATAATGCCTCAAAAAAAAACAAATTTTATGCATATGATCAAGGTTCTCAGTAAAATATGAAACTAAATATATCAAGTGTTCAGAAAATTTTTATCAGAAATTACCTACCAAGAAATGTCTTTGGCTTATTACACCTACTCTTGAAAAGATGAGCTAATGTGATTATCATCGTATTTTATACTCGGAGAGGGATAGTTGAGTAATTAAATGTTTAAAAATGTTGCAGATCTTATGCAGGTAGGTAAGGAAATACAGTTGCATAGGTGATTCGTGACATTCTCACCGTGAAGAATGACCTATTTGAAGAGCAAATATTGTTGATTCAGTTTCCTTGAAATGCAAGTTTATGCTGACCTATTGATACTTTCCTTTTAACAGTCAAAACAGATTGTGTTAATTTTGAATTTTTCTAGATTAAAGGCAATTTGTCTACCAAAAATTCTATCTTCTGCTCAATTTTTAGACTCGTATTATGACAAAAAATGCATGGATCCTTTAATATTTTCTTGTATATAAAATTAATGGTTTGCATTGAAAGTGGTGCACCTATGGTTCTATCTATTCATAAAATCTTTGTTGTTGGTGTTCCCTTGGGTATATATCACAACTTGCACCAGAGGGTACATTATTTTCATTTAAAAGTTAGCCAAGGGGTATGCTCATACCCACTGAAGCCGCCCGCCACATTCCACTCACTTCCTCCAGAATAGTTCTAAGTGCACCATTCTGTGACTTGGAATGACATAGCCAAAAAGTGCTGTAAATACTATCTATAAGTCAAAAGGCATAAAAGTATGTGTAGAATTACATGCAGAACAAATTGAGTTTGAGTGGAAATTTCACTTTATCTAATAAGTCCAGAGCCCCCTCCATCCGCTTGAAGAGTTCTTGGCTCATGTGCCAAAACCAGTGTTCACTCTGGGCAAGTTTATTTTCGAGAACTGAAGCGAGAAAGGATTTTAAGTTAATGTGGCCATCATCTTTTAGTACCAACTAGCGTGAAGTGCTTTGCCGTGCCTCCCCCGATGGCACTTTTCCCTCTGCTCACGTTCTCATGCTGTGCACATTTAGTAGCCACAAGCTTTCAACCAGACTATGTATTCCTATATTTTAACCCATGAAGTGAATATGTGGTGTGGGTTGTGACTGTCCTATATTGTTCACTAGTTGAGCAATTGGGTTTTATTGAGAATTAAGGAGTACATGAAGGGTGGAGAGAAAGGAGGCAGTGAATTTTGGCCCACTTTTGAGAGAAGATGGTAGGAGATTCACATTATAATGCCCCCATTCCATGTGCATATACTGTATTTAATTTCAAAACTGGTACTCAACTGGAAGCGTTTTACCAATGAAAAATTCTGACCAAATAATCTACTTTATGTAGGAACCCAGTTAACCTGCACCCACAATAATATTTTCTACATTTGCATATATGCCTGATGGGGGGGATATCAGATCAAAAAATACTTTCTTTTTGCTGGTTCTTTTGCTTTCACCTGCAAATGCCCACGTTCCCCACAAAAATAATCTCTTATGAGTGAACCTTCACATAGTTTTTTGGGATCTAATTTCTTTCTTAATGTCAAAGCAGTATCCCTTCTTGTTACAAATTTGAATGCCAGGAGTACCTGTGAATTATGTGATATGTATTTGCCTTTTGGAAACTGTGTGCTGAAGTCTCTTCTTAGATTCTTAAATAATTTTCGTTAGTCATTGCCCAATGGGCCAGTTGAATTTATTTATACAAATATCACTTTTTTATGTCTTTGTGAAACTGCTAGAAAGTTGTCAATATGGAATGACTGAAACAGAAGGAGATCATTAAAATTTTGCATTTGTATTATTGCATTAGGTAATTCTAATCCAGAAGTTTTTCAATGCAGCCGTATTCAGTGGTCTAAGATGCGCATAATTTAATAATGCATAATTGTTTATTTCTATCCATATTCAATATATAACAAAGCCAATATTTCAATCTGATGCTGGAGAAAAAATAGCAGGTATATACTAGAGAAGCTGAAAAAATCTAAATATGATTATGAATTATGTATCGTGTTGTCATTGTCATCTGCTTACACGTTGCTACGAAAATTAATCATTAGTTCAAAAATGATTGAACAACATAATATAGAAATAGAATGATTGAACAACACTCGAAGGGCTGAGGAGAACATTGAGCGATTTGAACACCAGTTGAATGCCCTTCCATTCCTCTTTGTCTATGCAGATATTCCATTGCCTCTGATTCACGCCGTCCACCATCCTCCAGAAATATGCACCCTATGCTCCGCCCACCACCAACGTAACCAATTAGGTCTGTTTGAAAACAGAGGACACCTAGAGCTTGACTCGTAATGATACCATCGTCTCGCGAAAGTTGTAATCAGGAAAGATGGGCTAGTCCATGCCCTTATTTTTCCGGCGGTTTTCCAGAAAGGTATTGAGCACAGAAAATCGCAAAACATGGATTTAGCGTGGAGTTTCAAGAGGCAACATCTGGTACCGTCCGTCCAGTAGCCAAACTCTCTACGTACCGGGCTTCCACGCCGCCAAGTTGCACTACTTATACGAGATCGCCATATTTAACATTGCCGTCCTCCTTCATGAGGTTGCTGTTCACGGTAATTATGTACCTTTATTAATAATAATCTACCGATTAAGGTAGGTTGCCGATAGACACCCCTACAACAACACCTTTCTTCATTTCCCTTTACTTTCTGCCTCCCTTCATTCCATCCAACCTGCCTAATCTTTTCCTTCCTCTACCTCGCTTACCCGAAATTCTACCCTCTATCACATTCTTCAACAATCCATCACCACCCAGTACGCCCTGCATCCACTTTTCCTGCCTTCGGATTTCTCCCAATAGTCTTCTCTCCTCCCCTACCGTTTCCCAAAACCTCTTCATTCGTTTCCCTTTCCGTCAATTTCACCTTTTCCATCCTTCTCCACACTCAGATCTCAAAAGCCTCCATCCTCCATATTTCATCTTACATAATGATTGGGCATAGATTTAGGAACAACGTCATCAATTCACAGTTTTCCTGGATTGAATGCAGATTCAGACCATAACTTAGTACTAATGAAATGTAATTTAAAATCCAATAAGATAGGAAAGGGAAGACGGGGGAGAAGAAGGAATGTAGAAGCGTTATCCGAGAGAAAAAGGAGTACAGTAATTAGAGTAAATAAATAATTTTTAACCAGGTGAACTACTCATACTGAAGGATATATATGGAACGAACTGAAATCGAAGTCACTCTTCCAGATTGAAGCTTCTGCTTTTTTTAAGCTATGTAAAATTGCGTTTATTTTATTTTTAGGCCCAGTGATAGCGGCAAGCGGTATGATCAGTCTTTCTACGGTCTTCAGGGGTACGATGTGAAATAGGTAATAATGTATCTGGATCGGTTGCCCCTGACGACATGAGCCATCGGAAAAATAACACCCTTCAACTTGAAGAAAGGTATCGGCGGCATCCACGCACTCAACTCTGGCGAGTCTCGTGTTGAAAAGTTGGATGGGCCCTTGAGCAATACATTAAAAGGTTCAGCTCCCGTAATTGCCTCGACACGATCTCAGGGGAGCATGTTACCCTCGTGGTGCATGTAGCATCGGGCGAGGAGAGGGGGAGGAGGGTGAGAGAAAGGCAGGGGAGTAGGAGTACTGCGAGGTAGTGGCTACGTACGAACATCCGGCACTCATTGTACATTGTGCAATTAGTGCCATCCGTATTAATACATATCCTAGGCATTCTGAACTGCAAGAATGCCTCGCGAGGTCCTCAGTCAATACGAATTGGAATAGGTAATATTAAAATCTACTTTTAGAGGAAAAAATCATGTTACTAAAAAAATAAATGCTAAAACCGTATTTACTCGTACTTTTTGAGATAAAAATTGGAAATGATTTTAGTTTCCAGGAAAATTTCATTTTCAGGAGCCAAAGAAGCAAGTTCGAGTGTCCACTCTTAGAGGACTCATCCGACCGTCGATTGTTCTCAGCTGAACCATGAGAAGCAATATCCTCTCATGTTCTCAGCAATATCCTTCTCCCCAGACTGCGCCTACCGAAGACCTCCCCCCCCTCCCCATGCGATAGTTTGGTTAGGAGGAGGAGACTATAAGCATGCTCCTCCAGGTGTCGCGTCACGTGACCGAAGTACACGAACTTTAGAGGATTGTTGCAGCGATGACCTCATTCCCCATTTTCGCCATGGCAACTTCAATGCGCTTGGTAAACTCATTCGAAGCCTGAGGCGGGAGTTAACATGACTCAAAGCCTTTCAGCGAGGTTTCCGTGGAGGGTCCATGTTTCCGGACCGAATTGGAAAACGGAGAACCCGTGACATCGGAGAATGCGCACTTTGAGATTTTGTTTGAAGTGTATGCCCTTAAGGAGCTGGATCAAATCTCTCGCAGCGAACGCTACGACACTGAAAACTATCTGGGAATTAAAACCGGTTTCTCGCTGTGGACACCAGCCACGACCGCTTTACAATTTCCTCCTTGCCAATTCTACTTTTAACTTAAATTTAACCTGCTGGACATAGTCGTATGAATTTCGAGCGGTAACTTGCCTGCCACGGCCTCCCAACCTAGCATCCCACATCATAAGCAAAACGTTCAATTGTATTCTCAATATAACCGAGTGGATTTTATGGGAATAAAAAGAGTATCGCTCAATCGATCTCGCTCCTATGAAACCCGATTAAAAATTATTGTAAAAATTATACTTCTCTTTGTGTACTTTTATAGTTGTTCTAGAGCTATAGCTTTTTATAATTTTATTTACATCACACGGGTTTCTTTGATATGGGAGTCGTAAAATTGTATCTGATTTCCATAGCTGTTCAAAGGTGTACGGAATAGGTGTAACTAAAATATTAGCTTTAAGGTGAAATCTTAATATTTTACTCATTCTTGCTTTTACTTATAAGAACACAGTATTGTTTTGGAACTCGTATTACTCTTCTGGGAACGTTGACTATTTTGATCGATGGTGATAGAATTAATTATTTTACATTTACTAATTGCGTTTAATATTCTATATCTCCAAGCTTTATCGGTAAAAAAAAACATTTAATTTTTATTTTCTTATACCATGGGCACTATAAACTACGCGGGAAGTTTTTTCTTGCAATTTTGAAATGGAATGGGCCATCGTACAATCAAAGACCGGGAGATATTTGACCCGGGCCGTCCAAACGATGCCCTTGGAGCATGTTCACAAGGACTTAGTACCCCGTTCGGCTCTTAGAGAAAACAAGTTAAAGGAAGCATTCGGGCAGGGACAGGCGAGTGGGAAAGCCATGGGGAAATGCAGGAGCCGTTCTCTTCGCAATTCCGACCGGTGGGTGGCATGGGTAACTCCTGCATGGTATAGGATATGGAGACAGACGACATCCAACATGCTTTGTCTTCATTTGAGGCAAAGAGAACCGTCGGTCAACAGGTATGTTGCACTCCGCGCGGGTTCTTCTAACAGTCTGCGGATTGGAGGGGCAACTGGGCCATTGCGTCGGCACACCACCTGGGACGAGGGAGACGTCGGCTGATACGGCCCCGTTCACTCTCCGGGCACAAGGATTTCGGGGAGCACGTGAGTTGGACGTTCCTGCATTCACATCTCCTAGAAATTCTTCCTATCTGCCTCAATTTATAAGATTTTACCATTGATTTATCGGAAACCCAACGAGTATCGCACGTAGTTTTGCCGCATGAGTTTGTCAAACATTAATTAAGAGCGATTAAGATAAAAATCTGTTACCCAGTGTCCATGGGGGTTCGGCTCTAGTTCTAAAGGCTCTGTCTATGCCTCGTTGACTTTGCCTAACGAATGGAGCGTGTTCAGTCATTCGTCTAACCTTTCGAGCTCATTACTTTGTGTTCCGGAGATTTCGTACATGCGGAGCGAAGAGATTATTGGTGTTTTGTAAGCCGGATTCGCATTTAATTATTGAACCAAGAGTCAGGAACATTCAGAAGGAGCAGAAACCCAAGAATTTATTCACAATATTTCAGGCAGAATCCCGCACTTCTGAATTTATATTCGTTAATCCGAACATGCATTCTAAAATATCGATACCGAAATTCTGTCAAAAAGACGAAATAAGCGTAATTGGCATTTCATTGTAACCTTCTCTTTGAATGCTTTTCTCGTTCATACGAGATTCCAATGTATGCCGGGCATTTAGATGTAGAAATCTACCAACTTTTCGAATGGAAATAATTTAAAGGCGCCGGACTCATAAAACGTGATGGCAAAATTAACTGTGAGTCCGTGCAGTAGGCTTATCGAGGGTCAATTATTGAATGTAAGGTTTCGCTTAATTTACCGAGCATCGGGATTACACTTGAAATCACGCGACACAGACCCCATCACGTGCCGTCGCTCCGGGGGTCAATACGAGACCCTGCCGCCCTATAACCTTTTCAAACCCTCCCTAGTTTTCAGTTTCGAGCTTCCGACAATCATTGACCTTTCACTTCCTTGCCCAAGTCCGACAACTTAAGGTGAAAGGTCCTGCACGCGATTTCATTTCACCCCTTTGAGTTCAAATTCGCGCTCGGCACGCGAAAAAGGAGTCGGGACGGGAACACAAGGCGCCCGGCCTCGGGTCCGTCGCGTCGAATGGGAGCCAAGAACTTGGCTCTCGGTCTAACCTCCTTAACTTCCCTCTTGAATCACGGGAGGAGAATTTTCGACTTTGATCTCGCCATTCCCTCCCTCCTCCCCCCATTCACTGCGCTTTTGGCGTCCGACACCTCGTGACCGGTGGCGGCATGGTAGCCTAGCGGGGTAAAGCGTTCGCCGGTTGACAGGAGGGTCCCGTTTTCAAATCCCGGCTTGTGCCTTTGAGTAACCCAGTCCAAAGTGCAAGCTGTGCGATTTTATGATTACAAGAGCTTCATGCGAAACCGAATGGTGGCCCAGGGAAAGGAACTGGCCCCCTCCATTGCCCTGAAAGTGGAAATTTCACACGAGGCTTAGTTCTTGGTGACCTCTGTCCTAATCCATCTCCAACCTTCAGGTTGATTTTTGTGTATGAATAGACCTCGTTTATATCGTGCGGCCGCAGGTACTGTTTTTTTACGGGAAAGTCGGACACAAATAGAATTTATTTATAATTTTTGCAAATAAAATTAGTCACTATGGAAAGATGTCAAACTCACTGTAAACATATTATCATAATCATGACATCATAGGTATAGTATGAAATACTCAGCTCCAGAAAAAATCACCTTTTCACACAGTGTAATGGTTACTGATATGAATATTACATTGAGCTTCTCTCCAATGCTCAAAGTACGGGAGTCATTGAAAAACAATGAAGTTGGTATTGCGTTGGTGAGACCTCACCAAGTTGCCCTCTATGCGAAAATACGTTGTGAACGAACAGAAAGCACCTCGTAGTTATTGGCAGGTTGGATTTGTAACCCCTGGAAATACAAAGATTATCCAAAAACCATGCACCTTCTACTAGATAAACATAAATTGTGAGATCAACCCTGAGATTTTAGCCTCGCTTGTAGATTTCGAGAAGGCATTTGAGAGGGTAAACTGGCAACATCTAATGAAGGTATTGCAGAAGATAGGAGTAGACTGGAGGGATGGGCGACTTATACGAAACCTGTACATGTCACAGACTGCACAGGTGAGGTAGCGAATGGAGAAACAGGGAGGGCAGTAGTAGACCAGGGCGTAAGACAGGGTTGTCCATTGTCACTGGTGCTTTTCAATGTATAAGCGGAGGAAATGGTAAGGGAGTTATGGGAAGAACTAGAGGTAGGAGTAAAAGTAAGCAGGGAACTTATCATAGTCATGTTTACGGACAATCAAACTTTAGTTAGCCAATCAGCCAAGGGGTTGCAGTCATTGCTGGATTCATTAACCAGTGTTATAGGTATGGAATGAAAATAAATGAGAAGAAAACGAAGGTAATGAAGTTTAAGTCGCAGGAAACCAAAGATAAGCATTAAAGTGGGAGGGCATAAGCTTGAGCAGG
>LYUA01000073.1:538011-548718 GCA_002093875.1 Calopteryx splendens | reverse complement strand
CGCCGGCATTCCCTCCTTCCTTCACCATATCTGACACGCTCTTAATATTTATCCAATTGCTACATCCATGGTAAATCACACTTTTGGAAGCAATTATGAATTCAAGCGTGGGAAATTACCGAAGGTTGTGTCATCACGATCGAATCAGGGACAATGTTAAGTACTCAAGCAAACGTTTCTCAAAAAACCGAATCATAATCCGAAATCCTTGTTAAGAAAACATCGTATTCGCTTTGATTTGCACGTCATTGGCGTAGTGTTTCGACACCCACTGCCACACGCCCCCGTGGTATCTCGCAAAGTATAACTTAGATGTGAATGTAGAAGTGCATGTGCCATATCCATTCTAACCTCCAGTCCGCCGCCGTACCTAATAGCAATGAACTTCAAAATTTCATCAATAAAGCCACAGATTCTGATTCCTTTTTATTTTATTTTTATTACTTTTGTAACGTTTGGCTCTGGCATTTCCATCTGGCCGCCGAAAGCTATGAATTAAAAGATAAACCCCACGGTGTCATTCGTCTTTGTCCCAGGGTTCGCTAAAAAATGCAGGGCTAGGAGTTTCACGGCGAGCGACAGAAAGCAAACGATCGATAAATTTGGCGCCGGGCATTTGAATGTTATAGCGGTCATCGACCTCCAGCACATACACTATTACCATTTCACGAAATAAGAAACTACTTCATGACTTGTCGCATTCAGTGAGTGGCTTGACTTTTGAAATTAGAACATTTATGCGATTCATCATTGCCATTTCCGAGACCCATCCAAAATTATCGTAGTCATTAACCGGAAAGTTGGCGCGATGCATTCAAAGGTCAAGTCCATACTGAGTGCCTGCCGTATAGGGTTTGAAATAACGAATTCAGGGGAAGGAGAGACCAGTTCCTCAACCTTTTCATTTCTCGACCATATTTTTTCCAGGTAAATATATCATGTATCCATAGAAGTCACGCGTCCTAGGAACTGAACTAAGTATTTATGCATGAAGGTATTCAGAGGCTTCATCAAGGCGTAACCCATGTTAGGTTGACCAGTAACTGATAACTATACATAAACCTTCACTCCTCTTTCAAGGCTGATGCCTCCTGAAAATTCGTGTGATGGAGCAAAAAATTCCTCAAAAAAACCTGAAAATCTTGAGCCTTTTTGTGTCGGTTATTTTAATGTTGCATTCCTAAAGAAACGATTCATCGAATGCTAAATGTTATGGATTCATATTTTTCATCTTTTTCACATAATATATCGTCAAGAGAATACATGATGTAGTGTCGGTCATACTTGTGCTTTCTCCGATTTGGAAACCACAAGATAATATTTGGCTGTACAAAATTGGTGTTTTGGTCCATTTTTGCTTCTCAAGTTCATTTGTGATATAGGTATGTACATTTAGTGGAATGGCTTTAGCCTTTCTTTTACTGAAATGGAACTCAACAAGGATCAACAGATCAGAGAGACTAGACTAAAAATAATTCTTTCAAAAACCGCGAGGTGACCGAACGGTGATATTTTTGATTATTTTGATATCTTTGGGCTTCCACTCGGGAGAGCGAACACGGAAACGTGACGCATATGATATATATAAATGAACGAGTGTTCACGGAAACAGCTTGAGTGGAAAGTAATATTGGGGCTAGGTGCCCACAATGTGAGTTCTGAGAGGATCTTGAGTGAACCGAATGGCGTATCACACGCTTCTCCAATGCGTGGTGGTGCACATTCATTATTAGGGAGCCTTCCATGCTGAGATGGGTTTTTTTTTCAACTTCACTGGAAGAAAGTGCGAATCCTCAAGGACTTGAGTCACAATGCCAACAACTTGGACCCCACTCTAGTATTGATTTCCTCACCGCCTCATAAATTTATACCATCCGCTTTAATGCCATCCCGAGTGCCTATCCATTTTTTCCTTCTTTCTGCGTTTGCCCATTTCCCTCCCCCTATCTCGGCGGCCCTACGTCTTCCCTGAATCTCATCCATCAACTTTTCCCCCGCAGCTTCTTCTCTGTCCCCGCCCCATTCAACGTTTTTTCCTTTTATCCTTCGGTTATTTTTTTTCCCTTAATTTTTAGTCGAAATTTCCTCACGTCGTTTAATATAGGTATCTGCGATTACATCCCCCTATGTAAATCGTACAAAAATAACCTGGTACAATAAGAGATTCAGGGTAGATGGAGGGACAACACGTTGACGACAGATATCAAGGACATAAGCAGGTAAATAATGCGACGTGGACGAGGATAGGCTTTGTCCAGGAATATTAGGTAGTGAGATAGAGAACTAAGTTTTGGAAATTTCCACGAGAGGTGCAATTGGAGAACGTAAAATCTCTTAAAATAATACTAGGATTAGAAAATTATAGAAAGATTTTTGGGTTTTTCTTAGGGCATAGGTATGAGGGAGAAAAATGATCGGATGAATTTGTTAAAAGGTCGCAGCGCACGGCTGAATAATCGAATGCTGTGATACTATTTGGGAAGAGCTTAATGGAAACATCTATAAGTAAATGGAGGGAGACACGAATAGAACAGTTGCCATGCCATGGGGAACAACTTCATTTAGGCATGGCAGGAAAATTTCGAACTCGATACTCGAACTAGAACAGCTTGGATCTTTCTATGGATTGATAGTTGACGAGTAGAAAAAAATAGGCTGTGCAGAAACGAAATTTTTAAGAATTATGATATTTATAAAAGTTATGAATGTGGATGCAACCAGTTCCTGAATCATAAAATAGCATCTTCAAATTTAGAAAAAAATGCATTGTATTTCTAATCATAAATGAAGAAATCGTTTATTATAAATGTGGAACCCTAAGATGTTGATGTTATGAAATGAGTTTCTTTAATTATAAAGTAGTTTTAATGCCGAAACGACGCATGATTTAACATTATCATAGAAAGCTAGAATCAGGGTACTAGATTATATGGAAACTTATTCAAAAGCGCGCTTCAGTGCGAAGAATTTTACATCAATCCATTGAAAAGCTATTGATGTCAAACACAACATTTATAAATTTCCTTTTACGGAGGCAATATACTTAACTCAAAATTTATTTGAGAATTGCAGCAGTAAATGTCGTATCTAAACCATTCCAAATCACCCCATGCATCAAAGAGATCATCAAGTAACTCATATAGGATGCTATGGATCACATTTATATTAATGTGACGTTACCAGGGTATTCAACATTTCGGATGCTTCTTTCACTGAAAAAATGTTGTCAGTGAAGTAGAAATTAATGTAGTGAATAATAATGCGGTGTTTTGCGTGGTCTCTGTGAACTTTGAAATGATGTGAAAGTTTCAAGAGTAATATAAACTTTTAGTCGAAGGATAATTAAACCAAACATAATACGGGCTTTCTTAGGAAAAAAATTAATGCTCCAAACTTTTATATTTAATTTATTTCAGTCAAAGTAGAATTAAATTTCCGTGCTATGTTGGATAAATTATTTGAGCTAAAATACGATGTTTTCTATTAAATCCCTTAAAAAAACGTAATAATCGTAACGACAGATATAGTGATACCCTTGTTATAAATAACGTGGACCATGACTGCGAGCTTTAACTAATTTAAATACGTCCTACAGTGGACATATTTCTTCGGTATCCCACTCTCTACGAGGGAGACGACGGCATGAGCTCTTAACGCCTCTGTCAGGGGAAAAGGGAAGAGGATGTTAGGCACGGAAATTTTGTCGTAGTCCCACTCCCATAAGTTTATAGACCAAAGGGATTTTATGGTCTGGCGAAAGGCCACCGTTAAGAAAATTTCATTCGCCTCATTAACACACGGAGATTAATATTCACGTTGCCAAAATATTATGCTAAACAGTGTATGCAAAATGTATGCGATGAAATAACGGCATGTGGTATTTGCGGGAAAGATGCTTCAAGACGTGAACATAACGAAGCCTCTGGAAGCCGTGGAAACTCAATATTATAATCTCCGAGGTAAGGCATTCAAATTTACGCAGTGAAAGTAAACAAGTTGCTACTTTAATAAAATTAACTGAAATAAGAGGTAATATTAATAAGATAAATAAGAATGTTATACAATTATGAAAACCTCTTTAAAATATCCCAAAAAAAGCAATTCAAATTTAGGATAGGATCTAAGGAACACAGAAATCATCATTTTTCCATAATGTATATATAATGTTCGCCTACAAATATTTAGAATGTATTCAGGTCATGAAAGATTTGTCAAAAATTGTCGGGTATTAATGGGAAAACGTAATTTAAAAATGGAGTTATATTAGAAATTTTGCGTTATTAAGGTGTAGGAGAAGGAAGGGAGGCCGAGCAAAGGTAAAAGAAATTGATGAAATATGTAAGCGCACCTTTGGGCTTTGCACGAGATGAGTTTTACCCACCTCTTGGCTAGAAATCTTTTGGATAATGGGTCAGTTCTGTCAGTTCGTGAGCCCGTAATTTGTGGTAGATAATGGCTCATCCGTTCGGCCCCATTAGTCGCGTGTATCTCGATCAATGGCCGCCGTTAGGATTCCCGCGATGGTCGTATTGGATCGGCGGCTCTCCCAGCTCAACTAATCCCTCGCTTGAATTTAGACGCAAAATTCAAGCGAGCCGAGCGGTCAAACGTTAATGCCCACACACATGGGCGTTTATCACCTCCCCGCCGCGTCGGCCTGAGCCACCATTATAATCGTATTTCCTCGGATTTGAAAAAAAAAACATTTTTTCGAAAGTACCTCCCGCGGCGTCTCCTGAAATCGCGGGAGATACGGTGGGAGGGGTGGGGAGCTTAGAAAACGTTCCGTTCGCGTGCAACTCTCAGCTGAAAAGAAAAAGAACGGCCGATATTCCAGGAGCTCAGCACCCTTGCTTGACTCGATGGATACGGATGGGGTAGAGGGGGGGATGTTCGTGCGGAGCGAAGGCAATTTCCATCTCGCATGCGAGATGAAACTCCAGGCTCGAATCCCCGCCCCCTCCCCACCCTCTCTCTCTCTCTTCTCGCGGTAAATTGCGGATTCGAGCAACCCAAATGGTCTTGGCCAGGAGACACAAATATATCGATTCCTCGCTAGTCGGCCTCGATCGTCGGCATGATTGAAATGCTGCGCTCCTCAAAAGTCACCGAACAAGAGTTAGCGTTAATTTTTTTTTTGCGACCGTCGCAGCATCGCGCCGGGGCTTCTAATCTGGAAGGAATCTGGGAGCGCCCGAATGGAATAAGATCGACGAGAAAGCCGCACCCGCGATCATTCTTCCGCGCACTCCACTTTATTCGCGCTTTTAAATCACTCGTGGCATATTTCCCGGAAAGGAAATGTATCGCTTCACTTCGCAGTTCAATCTGTAGACGGACGTGGTTTATGTCTCCCGAGGATGACGCGTAAAATGAATGTAGCAAAGCCTCCCTGTGCCAGTGACTCATTTCGCGGTAAGTGCTTTTCTTTGAGTGCTTTTGGAGTCCTTCTCAGTGTTCCACTCCCCCCCACCATGGGAGTTTCAATGGATGTTTCACGGGCAATGAAGATTTCGGCGTCAGCCGCGAGTGAATTACTTTAAGATTCATTCCAAATCGAAGCGAAAGCTATGTACCTGCCGTTATTATGCAATTGTCGCGACCCGTCGATCGTGATGTTACTCTCCTCGGCTGTTGCAACCTTTTGTACTTTTCAAGCAGAAGATGTGTTCATCGCATGCTGCCCAAGACCGGTTCCCAAATGGAACCAAGATTTATTTCTTTCTTCACTTCCTCTCTCCTTCCCCATCTTCTCTTCCTCCTCTCCTTGCCGATCATGCCTAATATTTTATCTTTTCCTTTCTTTCCACGAGTGTACCGAATGATTTTAAATAAAATAAATGAGAATTTTTGTCTACGAGATAAATGATGGACACAGGCATTACTTTGCGGAAATGTGTCTCATCTATGATGACGAGCAATTAATCTGAATAATCTACACTATTTTATTAAAACCAATTCATTCTTTCGTTAAAATGCCACTTTAGAGGTAAAAATAATTCAAACAAAACTATATGAGTGGTCCTTTTTATAAAAATATCCTAGTTTTGTTTAGAAAGGACTGCTCAGATAGTGTTGTTTGTGCTTTTTACCTTGAAAAATGACGCGCTAACGTTTAAATCGATTTGCTTTAGTAAAATATAGTGCGGATTGTTCAAAGTTCATTGTTCTTCAATATGGATTTATCTCCGAGATGAATTGGCAAATTATACTGAATATGCGTATGGATTCTAATAAATTTCCTCCACCAAATATTGATTTAGTGATTTTAAAATTATAACGATCGGAGGCAAGCTTAAGTCGGCGGAAATGACCTGTTTTCAGAAAACTAAACACTTATGAGGGCTTTCTTCAAGAGTTGTTCAAATAAAATCCTACAATGCACGCGGAATTTTAGGTCTCGCTAGGTGAGTGTGACACGTTTTATTCCTGGCAGGTAACCCGCTGGAGGGAGGAAAGGCTTCATCGAAGCGGGGTTGGAACGGTTGAACGATAATCTTTTCATCCTTACGTAAAACCCTTCAGGGTTCCCGATTGCTGGGCATGGCAAGGTTGTTATTATTTTTTTTCTGTGGCAAAGCTAAGTCAATCACTATATTCAGTACGATCCGGTTGGGATTATACTCTGATTAGTTCTCTCTGATTAATTCTAAACCCATACCTATTCTTTTGAGAGAGTTGGAATTTTTTCCACGTGATATATTGGATGGTGTCCATTCTATCACTTAGTCCACTTTTTAAGTGGCAAGCTAAATATGCTCTTCTACTAGATGATGTTGAAGTTTACCTGTTGATGACGCCTGGATTGGAACGCGCGTTTTAAACATAACAATAAACAAATGGAGAGTATAAACTATGGTTTCTTAATTTTATAGATGCTGGTAGTCCAGTAGGAAGAGTGCTGAGCTACTACCCTTGGGGCATGGGTTCGATTCCGGGTGACGCCTCTGAGCACCCTCAGCTTCACCTAAGCAGTGTACCATTTTCCGGGTACCAGGTCATCTTTGGGCATCACACGCGGAATAGGGAAAGAAACTGGCGCCCCTTATAACCCTAATGTGTTAATTTCACACTCCGTTGGGCTTAGTATATTGGGTGAGCTCTACCCCTAACCTACCAAACCGACCTACCCACGGGTTGATTACTGTGATGATTGTCTTCAAGACACTTCTTTCCTTTTCTGCCAACCTTTAGCTATCAAATGTAATTAGATAGAATTTTGATTAAAAATGAGATTCGAAGAGGCATCGTCATGTTTTGAGGTCAACATTTCTGGAATGAGAAATTCTGGAATCTAAATTCTTTGTTTTTTTCCCTTTGGATTGTTTAATTGGAATTCCATAAAGTGTTTAGTCCTTAGAAATTTCAATGGAGCTTCAAATGGATGTTTCAAGGGCAATGGTGTTACAAATGGAAGTTTCGAGGGCTTCAAATGGTTTCTAGCTAATTCATGAGTCAAACATATAACATCTAAATCAATTATTTTTTGTCTTTTCGATTAAATTCATTCAATCCGTCTTTCATTTTAAATTACATTAATTTTTTTCAAACTCCCTCTATCCTTCTTGAAGTTATTTTTAGAGGAGATAAGTGTAAAACCGTGCCATCTAGTAAATATGTTAAATATCTTGAGTTTCTTGGACATTATCTTAGTAAATGAATTACAATTGAGAGGTAATGTATTAGGATTTGAACAAAATGTATCGGTTGGAATATCTAATGAAAGAATTTATTCGACCTTTTCCTATTCAATCTTGTTATCTTTATGTTATGCTCCGTTTTAATCACATTAAAATAATATAAACGAAATGCAATAGATCTTAGTGTGGGACATAGTTATAACATTATAAGTATATTCTCTGCGATTTTTATTCCATAGGAATTGATTGCTTGCTTAGAAAAATATTTGCTTTTATAAGATAGAATGATGTAATCATTGATACCAACTCGCGCTCGTTAATTTATGCTATAAATTACAACTTAATATGTCAACGAACTCTTTCGCTCTATTTCGTTTGCTAAATGTGGAATTATGCATTTGCGAGTCGTTCCACGCCACAATGCCGTGCGTCACAATGGGGTACTCGCCGCGGGCTCCCATCTACAGTCCACTGGGGGGAAAATAAGCGGCGGAAAGGACAGGGAATGGAGCGGAAGTAAAGTACTGTAACACCCATGTACGAAGCAAAGGAACCATTGCGATGGAAACAATTTACTGTGAGACTACGGTTTGAAAAGGAAATATCTCGCGGAGCACTAAAAGGAAACGCTTCTTTTCCTGAAAATTCCCAAACTAATAAGGTCGCGTTCTTATAGTTCCGCCCTTATCTTTCGGGAGTCTGAGCGTGCTACGTTTTCGATGCCGGCGGACGACACGCCTCTCCGCACGCGCGGTTGGTTGGCCAACAAGGTTCGTCGGACAAAGAGGCTGACCGTGGAGCGATAATCGATCCGACGTGTGATTGGAGAGAGCTCTTTATAAGTAATAACGCGCTCAGTCCGACCAATTGATTGACGCCGGAGAAGATGAAGGCCCTCGTGCCCTCGAACGCCACGGGGAAAATCCTCCGGGGTGCTGTGTTTGAGGATCGGCGATCGACAGGGTTGGGGAAGCTGTAGTAATTAGCGTGGTCAATTAGCGGTTCCACCAAATGCTATTTTTTTTGTCAGAACACCTTGCAACTGGTGCTTTGGACGCCACAAAAGTTATCGTTTAGGCTGAGTGTCACAGCGCTTTCAAAGTCGAGAAATTTCTTTTTCTTACCAATTGGTATACATTTGGGTTGGGACCTCTCGTCTGAATGAATTCCACGCGAAAATCTTACGTTTTCACTCTTCTAATATATGTTTGCAGTATCATAATTATTGGTTCAATTGTAGTGTGGTTTATCACTGAAATATTCAAGTGGGAAAATTCACTGAACATTCCTGAATTCTTAATGAATGTCCGGAGACATGAACATGCTACTATTTTAGAGCTAGTGATGTGTGCAGTTTAAAATAATTTTCACGGTGTGAATCAGCTCGCAATTGCATTAGTTATTAGGGTTTTCCATTCAGTAAGTATTTTCAGCACGAAACATGTGCCTACAACATATTGGGACGGTGATTGAATCAGCCAGCGCGAGAGATTTATTTTTACAGTAGGGATATTAGTTAAACGCAAATTAAGACAGAGATAACGATTGAGTGGCAGAGAGAATACGGTGAAACTGCAAACACTGTACTGGAACAGAGTGTTAATAACAAAAAGATATTACGTTTTTCAGGATATAAGAACTGATGCAAGAAATTCAATAAGGCTCAGGAGCTCCGGAGAGCATAATCGGCTCAGCAAGACGAGCACTTTGGAATACCTCGCCTCTACGGAATTTTAGGGACCCAATCACTCAAATTAATCTGAGGAGGATACTTGAATTAAAAGACTTGCTAATGGATCCAGTTAATGGGATAGAGTTCCGAGACCAGTTACTTTGCAAAATTCTTGATGTGATATCCGTTGCATTTCCAGTAATTGAATTAATACACGGGCTAATATGGGCTTCCTCGCAAATTCGGCTTTCGCCTGCGGCTTTAGCCAGGACGGTAGGTAGAAGATTATGGGGTACCGGACCATGCTGTTGTTTTTTGAAGGCATATCATGGCATTCAACGTTTTCGATGAGGCAGGAACTTAAGGCTATGCTTGTGTTTGCAAATGAGGAACTATGCTTGTGTTGGCAAATAGATATTGCAACTTGGAAAATGTTTTATAATTCTTTTGGGTGCAATAAAGAATGTGCTGAGAGATAAGAGAAAAAGGCTGTTTCTCAGGGACGGTTTATTGCCGGAGAAAGAGTGGGGAAATACACGAGCATTAATGTTTGATCCGAATATGCCCCTCGAGGGAAATCATGACGGGCGTTTAATGTAAATGAAGCGACGTAAGGAAATTTTAGCATGCGCTCATATTTTATGCTTATTTTTCGTTGGGATTATTTTCTACGACGTGTCCTTATATCCGTTTTTGAGAGCTGGCACATTTCCATCATTTTTACCACGGCGCGTTTCCAGCCACGATGACGAGCTTCTTCAAACATTCGAATATATATGTATCGGAGATATGTGTCGGTGATAAGCGCCCAATTCTCCACCTTCCCTCTCTCTCTCTCTTCAGTTCAACCATGAACATTTTTAATATAACGAGTGCTGCGCAAGGAGGAGAATACGTGAGAATACGTCTTCAAATGCGTTGATCAAAAATTTTCTATTCGCATAAAAATCATTGAGGAAACAATTATTTTAAGTTATTTCATTAGCTTAATGTTCAGTGTTCATGTGGTACAAGTTTCCTTGATTTGACTTCCGTATTGCGTCAGCGGCAGCCGTTGAAAGTTGAAACGTGGTCAGTTCGCCTACGACAACAATGGAGGCAATACGCTGCATTGAGATTTTTCCTTCCGCGTGAACGAATCATCAGTCGAGATCTATGTAGTACGTCAGGCTTATGGAGACTCTGTTCTTCCCAATATCACAATTATAAGATGGTTTAATTTTTTTAAAGAGTCATCATCATCAGTATTTCAATCCTAAGATTGGTTTACTGCAGCCTCCATTCTTCTCTATCCAGTGTTAATTCCCTCTCCCCCTGATAGCTCCTCTGTTTAACGTCCTTTTTAATTTGTCCTATGTACTTGTCCCTTGGTCTTCCTCGCTGGGCCTTCCCTTC
>LYUA01000073.1:277331-290947 GCA_002093875.1 Calopteryx splendens | reverse complement strand
AGAATCCTGAAGTGAGATGCTTTTACTCCTGTGTGAAATTCCCTTTTAACATGTATATTTTACTGTTTTGCTATACTGGCACTGACACTTGTTCAGTGAGGTAGCACTTGTATTTGTTAAAGTGCATTTTTCACTATCACAAATCTTGATTGAGGGAATGTAAATTATTTTGTTGCATAGAATATTATGTGATACAACTTTGTCCTGATATTTCACTCTTTGTACCACACTTGGGATACCCTCTCCAAGTTATATCTTCTTCCTGACCGGCCTAATCATACCATTTACCGTATACACGAACGGCGTAGTTTTTAAAGATCATGAGTTCCCATCTGTAGCATGGATATTGAATCATATTGCTGGCAGATTGAGGAGAGTTGTGTTGTTATCTCCCCTCCCTTCATTGCAAATGTACCCGGATGTGTATGTATCATGTGCTACTTGCCCTTCCATCCCTGATGTTTTGCACTTTTGAGTTTGTGCACACTTAAGTGGTGTGACTGCCTAGAATTGCATGATTAACTGGGGGTAAATTTTGACCCTCATACTCGCAGAATGTATTACATCTGAAAAAATCACATATCAATGATTCAGGTACTCTATGACAGGTACGCTGATGCATTGAACCATTTTAGTGTGTGGCTCATATTTATGTGGTCAATGTGGATAATTGGTTGGAACCAATGTCTCAGTATTGCTGGAATGAAGGGGAGTGGTCTAAGTAGAAGGGAACATGATTGGAATTATGGGTTTTTAGAAAATGGTGCAGATGTGTAACAAGATGAGTATAAATGGGTGAGAGGTCAGTCAGGGGAAAACGATTTTGGGGAATATGTATAAGGGAGAAAACTGGTGAGCAGAGAGAGAGAAAGGATTCTAAATTTAGAGGTTAGCCTCTTGATTTATTGCCGCATATCCATAATCCACAGGGGTGTGGTTGTCCAGTGAGTAGGATGCTGGGCCGCTAACCAGAGGGCCCAGGTTCAATTCTGAGCCATGCCTCTGGTACCCAAAAATCCCTGTGTGGATTTTTGGGTACCAGATCTTCCTGAAAAACTGCAATCAGTTCAGGGGAAAGAGCTGGCCCCCTTACCCTGATGTGTGAATTTCACATGCCGTTAGGCTTAGTATTGGGTAAGATCTACCCTCACCTTTTTTATCAACCTTCAGGTTGATTACTTTGACATTTTTTATCCGTAACCTACCTGATATTGCCCATTCTCTGAACAATCATTAAATTTTCACATTGAGGGATTAAATATGAAACCATGGTCTCCTCTAGATGTTTGGTTCTCCCCAAGCTCTTATAAATTTCTGATGCAGTGTGAATGATTTTATTAGCCCAGGTATATGAGTCCACCAAGAATATAACAGGAAGAACATGTCATCTCTGGAAAAGGGAGTGGGGATGGGAATGGAATAATTCTTTTGGGTTGTTGACTTTAGTTTTAGAGTAAATGCAACACAGCTGAAAATCACATATTTAGTCAAAGTTAATATAAATATACCACATATTTAGTTAAAACAATATAAAAAATAATTCTTGGGTAGTGGTTGAGAAAATAAGCATACCGTAGCCCATGCAAATCTCACTACAATTTATCTTCACATATTAGTAACAGAAATCTAATGAACCCCCTAAACTTCATTGATGGCATGGAACTAATTCACCTACTAACATTCATATTCTTTTCCTCAGAATCTGAGGAAGATGCATGTTCTGACTCGGGTGATGCTGTAAGCAAAGAAAGCAAGGAAGAAAGCAGCCATGGAGGTAAGAGCCATTGAAAGTTTCACATTTAGGTAGGTTAGAATAGATTATGCATTAAATAGGGTTATCAGATGGTCTTAACAAAATGTAGGACATTGGGAAATCATAGGCTGAAGGGCAAAAAAGGTGCAGATACATTGTATTTATGTACATTTTATAGTGTCTGAAAATATTATACTTGAACATGTGCTGCAACCATACACTCTTGATACAATATGGCACGACCATGTGCCATAGCATTGGATAGAAAATGGTGGAATATTGCTCTCATTACTTATCCAGTGTTTCTTCTTGATGTACCGCAGTATGAAGACCATATATGTCGATACAGTGAATGAAGTTTAAACAGTTTTTAATATATTTTCCATAAAATGTGGCATTTCCGAAGGAGGACATTTAGGGATTTTCATAAATTCTTCCCAGGCACAAGACAAAGTTTAAATTGTAGGGCACGTCTGGAGTTTTCCAAACATCTAGTAACCCTATGTATTAGCATGTCAGTCCATTGTAGAAGTGGATCCAATTGTTCCAAGGTGAGAATTTCGTGGAGCCAACTGAATCCCCTCTCTGGACATTTCAGAGTCTCTGATGGGAGCTGAGGACATGAGCGAAGGAGCGGGGCAGGAAGCGACTGGAAGTGAGGCAACGCCTGCTTCATCTTCATCTGTGTCCCCATCCACTGAAGAAGGAAGTGGTGGAGACCCAAATGCACCATTAGGGGGTGCCACATCAGCAGACAGTGGCACCAGCAGTAAGAGTCCGGTCAGCATAGAGCAAGAGATTGAAACAGAACTGGTAATGCTGAGTAATCCATTGGAAAGTTGAAAGTGCCTTTGTATACAGTCATTTAATAAATTAATTTCATCATAAAGGCAATAAAAAATTGGCTACATTAGTGTGCGTGAACGTTAGGAATCCTATGTCCTCAACTTTTCAACCTACTGCCTTATAAAGTTTTATAATCTCAGAAATTAAGCTTTGTAAACATATATTGATATAATACATATTTAGATTTGAAAAGATGTAATGTTTTGTAAGGTAATGTAATGGACAAGCACATTAGAAATTAACTGTTTGGATTTCATATGTTTGCGTTCAAGTGTGATATATTTGCTTTTGAATTTAAAGTGTGATGTTATCCCGTACATTAACTTAATGGTATTCTCACAGTTTTTTTGAAGCTTTCTTTTTGGATGGCCCTGACCCTAAAGGATTAAATGCACAAGGGTTTCAAGTTATGCTTGTTGGTTTTTCTGTATTAATATTCGTGCCAAACCATCTCCCTCATCGCACTGTTGTTTCCATGGATGCCTTTTTATTGTTTTTGAATTAGATTGTATGCATGCAATCATTTCAAACTTTGCATGAAGTTCAGGTTTCAGCTCATGGGCCATGAATTTTTGGAATGACGGTCTCATTGCAGTGACAAATGAAATCCCATTCTGGCTCACTTTTATTTTTTGCTGCTTGTGTAGGATGTCTTTTTTTTTCTCTTCCAATTGAAAAAGTGCATTTTTTTATACTTGTGTAAATAAGCACTTTCCTTATTTCATATCTCTTCTATTTCTTAGTATTTAATTAGGGCTATGGATTCTTCTCTTAGTTTATTTCTCATTTGTCTTCACAAGCGGGTGTCACGAAGAGGTCATTTGTTAGCCTTTTAACACATGATTTTGTAGTTATTTATGTGAAGTCTTCTTAGTGCAGCTTTCAATGCTCTCTGAAAAGTTTCTTTTTTCTTCTTATGGTTAAATACCTAGGTATTTTCTCAATAAGCCTAGGGCTTTCACATTATTATACATTTACTATGATTGATTTTCCTTTATTTAGTGCTCAGTCACCCATCTTTTGTTATTCTTTGACCTCCAGATTGAACATGACTCGTTTGCTCAAGGATATGTTTTGGGTGTGTTATTCTCTGTTCCTCATATGCCATGGAACTTCTATATTCTCTCACTCGGTATCTTGTGTACATGAGTATGTCTTCTAACCTACTGCCTGAAAGCTTTGGCTGTGATTTTAATGTTCAATTCTTTGAATCAAGTTTGTGATTATTAATTGGGAATATAAATAATCAGCTCAAATTTGCAAAATTGACGTTCATTTGCACCCATGATAGGAAGTTGTATTTAGAGACTGTTGGTATTGGATTGTATAAGTGCATGTTGGCTTTAATTGCCCATTATTCATTTTTTTTTGATCTGGCATTATTGCAAGACTGCATGACAAGTGGGATATCTCTGTCAGTTTTTTGATCATTGGTAAGACAAGAAGAAAGATTCTAGTCCAATAGTTTTTTTTGTATTGAGTCTTTTAAATTGTAAAAAATTAATTTTGCTCCTCAGCCTGGTAAAATGATGTTTGATGTTGGTCATGGTTGACTTCATTGATTGAATTTTTCCCCGCAAGTTGACTGAGACTTGGTTCTTACAGTAGCATATCATGATTGAGATATTTTGTAAGAGACTACAAAGTGTGTGTGTATGTGTGCATCTCAAGTCATGAGACAAGGACATGGAACGATTGATGCTTTCACAATGTGCCTTGGAATTTCCTTGTTGGAATTCAAGCAAATGTTTTTCCCAGTTTTTAAATTCTATGTGCGCCTATATTAAGTTTCCGTGTATGGTTGTAGTTTATTTATTATTTGTAAATGTGCTCCCTTTAATAGATACATATTTCCTAGAGATGAAAGCGATGTTGTTATTTTAAAAATAAAATCATAGTCACTATATGCTTATCCAATGTTTTAATTAAATACCACATGCTGTGTAATAGTTGCACCGCAAATATGTTGGGATTAACAAAATTGATTGCAATAAGGAAATCAGATTTCAACTTCGTTATACTCTAGTTCATTGGTGGCATTTTATGGAAACTATATTTTTTCAAATTACTACTTCACAAAACCCTTGTTCTAATTTAATGATATGGATTAACTATTCTAGCTGATTACATTTTATTATGACTTTCTCACTCTGACATTATTTGGACTGGACACCAACCAACTGTGAAAGTCAAATGTTCCAATCAGGGAAACCCTAAAAGCTAAAGCCAATTAGCATATCATTGTAGTTTTTTCCTACAAGTGCATAATATGTTCCAACACTCAATTTCGCTGTGTGTGATTGAGAAAGTTTTATTTTACAATCTTTTCAGGAATTGAATGTTGACTTGTAGCTTTGAATAGTTCCCAGGTATCCTTCAATTTTTCACTACTTCATATGCTGAAAGGGATTCAACACGTGTTCGAACATAATCCCAAAGATGGGATAATTTTTTAATCAGCTATTTGGCCTAGAAATTGACCACGTAATAAAACAAATTAACTTTAGTATCACAGGTACTTAATGTCCTCTTTTAAACATGATTAGTGGTCATCAGTTGGACAAAAGTAACCAGTAGTAGAGAAATGAAATTAATTTTGAATATGCACACCAGTCTACTGATTTATGATTAGCAAATCCATTAGTGCATGTTGAGAAAATGCATTATGTGATATGAAATTTTTTTCTTGAACAATATATATTTCTGTCAACCTGGGAAATCGGGTAATTTTTAAATGCTAAAAAAGACCGATAAATTTGAGGTAATTTCATTTTCCAGTAATCACCAAATAATTTTTTCAGTTTCAAACTTGGTGTTGGGATTTGATTTTTATGAAGAGATGGGTTTTTTTGGTCACTTATTTATGAACTGGCTTCCCATTCCAAGAGCTGTTGAGTTTGATTCTCTCAAGGTCACAGGGTGCCACCAGGTGACTGGGGCTTGTTGCATTGCCAAGTTTTTCACCTGACATACAAGGTCCTGTCATATTTTGCAGAGAACTTTTCCAGGTCAAAATGGTGTCTCTCTGGGTAAGTGTTGAACTGTGAATCGAATCTCAGCTTCAGTATGGAGTCAGCAAGTGCTAACACTGGGTTTCTTAACAATTTGCCTCACAGCCTCTTACCCAACTCTTATCTTTAGTTGCTTTGAATCATGAAAACCACAAAATATTTTATGAATTGAAAGACTGCACTTATATTTTGTCTGGTGTGTAATTAATTCTATCTTTAAAGGCAGTCATACCAACCAGGGTCACCTCGGCTTTTAAATTTCATGCATAATCCTGCCTTCAGTCTTTTCTTCTTGTAATCATGCATTATTACTTACATATCCATTTGATGATCTAAACATCATTCTAATAACCCAAAATATTTTAATATGAAAATTAAATTTTTAAATAATATCCCAGTAAATGTATGTAAACAGGAGTACATACATCTTTAAATGGAAATATTAAAATTAGTAAATTTATTGACTTGTCTGAAATTTGGTCAATTTTACATTTTATTAGCAGTATATTTAATTTAGGAAGTGCTTTAAATGGAGGTGGGAATTGTGGTTTTGATGTAGGGGGAGGATTGCATTAGGTAAAGATTTTACAAAAAGGAGAGAATTAATGACAAGGACCTTGGGTAAAGATTTAAAGGAGAGACTAGTGAAGATGTTGATTTGGATCAAGATTTTTTATGGCTAGGAAACTTGGCTTTTGAGGGTAGAGCATTAGCACAAGCATTGGCTGGAGGCTTTTGAGATGTGGGTGTGGAGTAGGATGGACAACATGAAATGAAAAAACTGTGTAGATTTGGTGAAAACTTTGGTGTGTGATGTAAATATAAGGTCGGTGAGGACTTTAATATGAAGCATGGGTACATATTTAATATGTAGTGCTGATCCAAAACTTGTCCTCTACAGTAAAAGGGGACGAGCTGAGAGTAAAGGCTTTTGAGGTGGGGTTTGGAGAAAACAACATAGAAAAATAGGAAGAATAACAACAAAGTTTTAAATATGTTGGAAGAAGAGAGGAAGTTATGTGAAATTTAAAGAAGATAGAAAAATTATGGGATTAAGTGCATTGGAGCTATAATGTAGTTATTATAAGTAAAGCTAATAGTAATAGGCTTTTAGTTTATATAAGAGCTGGAAATTTGAGATTGGCTTTACAGTTCAAATGTGGAGGTGATTACATATCTTACTGGGAAGATGCACATATTATAGAGTTAGGAAATACAAGCCTTATGTATTTAAGAAAGTGGTTTTGATAATAACAGTTTTGCCACACGTATTTGCTCTTTTAGGTCCTGGTTATCCCCTATGTCCACTGCAAATTCAACTCATCCTAATAAACTTAATGGTATGAAGGTGCCTTTTTCCATCCCAGTACAAATGTAGTTTGTTATTGTAGTAGGTCGTGTGATTGAATGGAAGTTTTATGATGACAAGTTATAAGGCCAGTGCAGTCAGAAATATGGAGGCTTTCTGTTGGAACCAGTATTAGGCTTGACATATTGTTCATTTTTTGTACATATACTGTTTCCACATAATACTCTCGATGAACATTTAGAAGCTATGTTTCTGTGAAGTCTGCCATGACAATGCTGTCATGAAAATTACTAGGATTACTTTATTAGTAGGAAAATTACTAGGATTTTATAAACTAAGAGCATTGGTGTTCACACAAGTTTCATAAGTTTGTTTTTTTGTAATTGCTTACCAAATCATGCTTTAACAGTAAATGATAATTTTGTTAATTTCTGTTCCCACATAGGGAGGCATATCACTTGGCCATACATATGTACAGTTTGTTGTCTTAACCTAACTGGAATATTTGTTTCGAAGATAAAATTGGAAAGGCCAATCAAATATTGAGTAATTTAGACGATCAAGTTCAATGTAAATAATTTTAACATAAATGACATTTAGTTTGCTTTAAATACTTTATTGCAATATATGTGTTCACAATCTTTGGTCAATCACAATGTAAATTTCCCTCTGAAAGTGCCTCATAGTAATGCCCCTTGAATAATTCTAGCCGCTAGCAAGTTAAGTTGATCTTCTAGCTAGCACTTAATAGTAATAGTGCAAAAAAATAATAAATAGGTTGTACAATGCAGTTTCATCGAGTTTTCTACTCAAAAGAGACTGAATCTTTTGTATTGGAAAACCTTTTGAAAACTGCTAAAGTTTTGGAACAATTCTTGGTGTATACTACACTAACAATTTATTGCTTTTATTCATTTATATTCTCCTCTATGGCCAAGACACAAGGATTATATTTAATACCTAAAATAAATCGAGTGGTAACTTATCATGACAATTTTTTTACAAGATTATGACATTTTACATAGAAGTTGAAGGCAATCAAGTATGAAATTAAATGCCAACCTTTAAGCATCCTACTGAAGAAATTCAAACCCAATGCAATTCCCTTTGACCCAAGAAGCACTAACAGAGAAAGATAATTTACTGAAGATGCAACCATAAAGCCATTGTAACTGGTAACAAATTTTTTGTTTCTAAACTTTGTTTCAAAAATAGTTCAGCATAAAGTTTGAAATATTTCCTGTTTATATAATAAGTAATTTTTTTGGAAATACATATGTATATTGTCTAGGCTAGCATAAGCAGAACAATACTGACACCAACATAAAAGATAACTCATCCTGGTACAAAAATTAAATGTTTGGGAGAACACAAAAGCAACACGTAATAACATTAAATATACAGTTGAATGAGGAAGAAGGGTTAACATTAACATTTGCATCAATATCTTGCATTCAACTATTGTGTTGGACACAAGTTGAAATCCGAGAGTAGTGCACTAAAACCCCATTCACTTAAATTAAACCACCTCCTGCAAATATTTTCAAACAATCTTGGGAATACATTTAGATGTGACTGATTTCAATAACCATAACATCTTAAGTAAAAATAGATATGTAGTAAGACTGAAATTTACCCTTGTACTTTATAATGTGCAGAATCATCAACAACTCCCACACATAGTTACCACAACCATAAGGTCAACAATTTCTTAAATAGACCAACAGCTACACAACTGTGTAATAAAATATATTATATAAAATAAATTAATTTGATCACAAAAGAGGTAAACAGAATGCATGTCAGATTATCATTGGCATCTTAGCATTAAATACACTCATTTATTCTCCCCTACTCAAATGCATTTTGCTGGACATGTCACTTATATTTTAATGCTGAAAATGTATACAGCTGCCAGGTCTGGTTTGAGATAGAGATGCACTTAATATGGAGGGCAGCCTATTTATTTTTTACAGTAAAATATGCGGCCATATGTGGTGTTGGGGAATAATGAGGGTAGTATGCAAGCTTAATCACAGAAGTCTCATTTTTCAACTCTTTATCATTTATTGATTTCTCCTTTACTTTAAAAGTGACCATTTTGAGATCAAACGTGATTTTTAATGATGATGTAAAGCCTAGAATTAGTTGAAACCTTAGCATACTACCCAATACATTATGTAAGAAATATAATTGGAAGTTAATTCATATTAAGTCATTCAAGTTCATTAATTTAAAATGTAAATAAATGGTGCATAATATTTAATTTTATGATTGATTACCATTATTTTTTATCTATTTATTTAATTTTTCATTATTTTTTTGCCGCATGGACAGTTACACTGAGTTACAGTTCATGTTAGAACATGGCAATCAGTATTTTCGGAGCATTTATTTTTTAATTGAAGACATTTTTAACATATTAAATTTGATAGCGTCCAAATTTTAAAAGTCTTCCATGAAGCCTTCCTCCAATAAATCTAGTTATTGGAATAATTTATCCATGTCCATTTTGATTATCCATTGCATAAAACCTAATTCAACCAGTATATTCACATTCATGCTCAATATGGTGTAATGGGGAGAAAAATAGCCTAAGAATGTGGAATTCTTTTAATGACATTTTAACTAATTTTTTATGCACTTTTTAAACAAAATATGCTTCTAAGAAAAATCTTAATTTCTCCTTAGCTCGCCTCCTAAATAGATAAAAACATTAATTTCAGTAAATACACAATACCTATGGAAAATGGGTTACAGTTAAAGAAGGTCTTAAAAAATATTTGGCTATGGAGAATGTTGTAGTGTTCATCCTTAACATATTGTTAAACATTTATAACAACTTATGTATTGCATTTGCACACTCAAAACTATTCAGAAATCAATAAGGGTTTCCGCTTTTCCTTAACGTAAAAGTTCAATATATTTTAGATTTGGTCAGTTATACCTCAATTGGCCTCTGGATAAGAACTATTTTTGGCTATCACCAAATTTCAGTGCATCTCTAAGGTTTGCAGTTGATGATATAACTAAATCCTTTACAATAATTGATACTCAAATTATCAGCCTCTTCAAAATGCGTACCAAATAAATAAGATAGTTTAAATTGCACTTATCACTACTAGTAGCACCAATCCCAATCCAAGATGGTTTAAGCTTGGGAAAAACAATAAGTAGTTAGAGGCAGACAATTAGCTTATCATGTATTAATAATCATTGAATTTCATTCTAGGATGATTATTGCCCAAGTCTTGAGTCGTTCAACCTTGAGTTCTTTTGGGCAGTATTTCACTGTTGTTGGCATTATTTTAGCATCACTGTTACTTCAAGAAAACTACCCACAGGCCAAAGAAAAATATTTACAGCATTACAACTCTGCGCTTGTATCCACTAAAGACATAATACAGAAGGATAAAACCACACTACAAAATTTCCATGCCCCAATCCATTCTCAATGAAGAACTTTTCTGACTAGTTTACATACTCTCTTTCTGGCTTAACATTGGTTAAGCTTTTAATTTTAGAAAGGATGATAGGATATCACAATTCCTTAACGTTGCCCTCTGAATTAACTTATAACAGGGCCAAAAACCACAAAAATCACTCAACCACAAGGCACCGGCTTCCATAAGGAAAACAGCCTTTTGTTGGTCCTGATGATGGAATGAATACTTTGGATGCTAAAGAGGACACAGCAGTGCCAAAAAAAACAAGCTTTTTTAAACGGAAGACTGAATTAATCCAAAACGGTTCAGTCCCAATAGAGATTAGACTTGGTACACCAATTAAAATACCAGCTTCAACCATTGGCATATTCAAATTTCTCTCCTGAGTACGAATGGGCAAATGAGTGCACATATGCCAATGATTTGTATCTAATCATATTTTCACTCAAACACACCTAATCATACATGTACCATAATGAAACATCAACTGAATAACCTTAATTGATTAATAGGAATAATTAAAATCAGTCACAAAACTGTGAAGCGTACAATGATCAACAAAATGAAATAAATAATTGATACAAATCTCACAGGCTGTTTTCACAAAAATGTCACATGGAAGTGTCAAGTTGGTGGGAAATTTATAATACGTGACTGAAACAGGCACTCGAGAATCATTAAAAATCATTCACAGTAAAATTTAAGGGCACAGCTAAAATAAAACCAGCTTCTGCCTTTGGTTCACATTGACACAAAGCAGTTGGGGAGTAGCAAGGATATGGATCAGTATGGCTAGTCAGCCTGGCACAACCTCCATTTGTACTTAAAATGCCTATGCAGTGACTATAAAACCAGATTTTAGTGGCTCAAATGACCATTCTTTAGTCGATTGCAGGATTAATTTTAATGGAATCTTAACCACCCAAAATTGACTGACGATGACCAAGTACCAATTCAGTTGGTTTGTAGGCTGGAGAGAGGTTTTCTCTCAGCATTAAGTGTGCGCATTGGTGATGCAGTCGCCGATAGCCGACCATCTCCAGGAAGTGGGCTGTCTCCCCTTATATCCTCAGGGTAGAGCATGAGAGATGAGATCTGCTCGTCTGTAAGCATCTCAACACTGCAAAAGATTATCATTGCTCTTTAGATCCCATAAATGCATATCCATGCTATGTTATTGAGTGCACACATGCTCTTAATAAAAAAAGCATGAAACTTGGTTTTCCTGAAAGGTGGATATTAGTGAAAATAAAATTAGTTTTAAGGTGTTAAATTGAGATAATTGTACTGGTTACCTCAATTGAGATACTGGGCAGGACTTTGATCCGAGATAAATTAAGAGGGAATAATTTTACCAAAGCAAAAATATTTCACGGCAATTTCCCCACTTAAATTTTTGGTAACAACAGTCTAATCTAGATCAAATATCACACCAAAAGATTTTTTTTCAATACAGTATGTAAATCTATGAATGAAAACTCCAATATTTAATGCCTTGATTGAACTGATTTAATCAAAATTATATATAAGCTGGTAAAATTGAGTCAATTTTAACTCAATTATTTATGATGGTTTTGTAGAAAGACTGCCATTGTTTGATTTGAAAATGTCAATCATGCCACATTTTCATGCCATAAAGCATGCAATTAATTTACATTTTAGCCGATAATTTATATTTTCACTAGGCCAGCCCACACTAAAATCGATAAATGTCAGAATACATGCTTCTTTAGGAATGATACCATGCACCTATACACTAGTTGCATCTTTTGGAAATGAAATTTCTCATAGTCAATCCTGTAGTAAAAAAAACTAGTGTAAAGGGCCATTTGGTTCACAATAGCACACGATTTCACCAAATAATATGTTTAGTCTTTTCTCATTATGAGTATGCATTGTGCTTTAGGGTAGCTTCATATGATCATATTTAGAGTTAGCAATATATTTATTGATAGATCAAAAATCCTATATTGCCATGTGAATGTGCAGCACAAATAAATTAAAAGTGGAAGAATTGGAAATGCTGGGCAAAACCGTGGATTCTTCATTCAGGTAAAGGTAGAAACATATTTGCTTTCCTTCACGACAAACTCAGAAATAAAGATGTAAATCTTACCAAAACTACATTCAAATGGATGAACCTTCCTTCAGAATTTATTGGACATGGTTTCCTGAAGATAGGCACGTAAAATACTGATCACAAAGCATAAAAATTCACAGTTGTTTGATTACAACAGTTTACACTCCTTACCAGCTAGTAGCTCACATGTTATGGTACCAAACTGCTATGCTTTAGGCACAACTTGTTGGAATAAACTTTTGACCAGAAGTAAAACTGTCATGTGAAGGTAACTTTAGAGATATTGGCTAATGTGACTTTTGCAAATGAACATTCACAATACAATAGAAGAAGAACCATTGCAATATTTTAATTGACTCATGCGAAAGCATGCAGACTCTTACATGCAAGACGTATTTAAAAATGGTTTTATCTTGAAAAACCTTCAACTGACAACAATATCAACATTCAACAATTAACCATGCCTAGGAAGTGGTGGTCCCATGAGGAATTATTGTTGGACAAAATTTTACTCTGACCCAAGGGCCATTTGTGCTGTTCACCAAACTGCACACAAAATACATGGTGTTTGGTTGCATTTGTGCTTTTGTGTCATCACTTTTCTCAACCTTCCCTTGGGACCATCAGTGCAAAACCACATCCATCCTCCCGATTCTAAATTAATCACCTTGCCAAACTATCACTGTCTGAAGCCGTGGTAGCTGTCGAATCATCATCCCCACCTCCCGCTGACAAGTAGGCAAATGTCCTCTCCAATGGTGAAGGCACCTTGCGAACGGTCCCACTCTGAGCCCCCCCTCCCTTGCCACTTGAACTCCCATGAGCAGAGTTCCCCGCTGACATCCTGAGGGAAGAGGCAAAGGAGCCAGACCTCCCACATAGCGGGTCCGAAGCCCTCCTCAGAGCTGAGCCCACTGGTTCCAGGGAGCCGAACACGGATGCCCCCTTCCTCATAGCAGCCCGTGGGGGAGGGCGAGGGGAAGGTCGGCATTCCTGCTGAACCGTCACGTGCGAGGGACTCTGGGGTGGGGTCGACTGCGAGATGTTGAGCATCATCATGCCCTGCGAGAGGAGTTCCCGCACCCTCTCGGTCGGGTTGGAACTCTTTAGGGCCTCGAGGGCTGTGGTCAGGGTGGCTGCACCCACGCTGCCACGCCCCCGTTTCCCACAG
>LYUA01000073.1:243967-267865 GCA_002093875.1 Calopteryx splendens | reverse complement strand
ATAGCTAGAGTGTCAGCGTCAATACGTCTAAAAAAGTGAGTATCATTCTATTTCTTAATCCCATTGCAACACAGGCTTAAAATTAGGTTTCTGCTGAAGCAGTCGAAATGTTTGTAGACTTTTCTTGGTGATACTTCGTCCATTTGATCTTCGTCATATTTCTGAGGTAGTAGATTTCCATAGTTTTCATTATTCCCTTTTTTGATGGTGGTACTCAAGATGGCAGTCTCCCACATAAATGTTTGCTCCATGTACATTTATATGTTCCACATGTACATATATAATAATAAGAGTTTCCTCACTTCCAGGTTTGTTAGGTTACATTCTGATTTTTCTTTTGGTAGAATACCTTCTTTTTCCGAGCTACACCTTTGCCAGATCCGTCTTTCTTCTTCCATTGTATTTAACCATCGGAGGGCATAAAGGAGAAATAAGCATCCATTATTAACTCCAAATATTCAATCGTTCAGCACCGTCGACGTTTTCGAAGTTGGGTTGGCGGCTGACTTCAAATTAGCAGGATACTTCGTTCCTTAAAATTGCTATGATGGTCAAGAATGAGATGCTGAAGGTACTAAATGAGTATTTTCTTCTGCTTCCTCTTTATCCAGAATGATAGGGAAGGAAGGTATTGCCCTCCTCGCGCCTCTAAACTAGTCTTTAGTTCACTTTTTCAGTTCTTAGTATTCATGTACGCATCCAGAGAATGGTATCCAAGATTTTTTAGCGTGTGACAGTTCTAGTAGACAGATTTCTTAGGTGCCTAAAAAATGGATTTATTTTACAGAAAATGAGGCAGCGAACATCCCCTTCCAACCAAAATATCTTGGGGAAAAGCAGTGGAAATTTTAGGTGGGATCGAGGAGGATCAATGTATATTGAGATTCCATTCTTGGGTCCCTCCACAGCACATCCCTAGCGAGAAATCCATTGTTGTCCGTAGCTAGCCGACTCGAAAATAGTAGAACCTAGAATAGTAGGCTCAATTCCTTCACATTTTGTTCAGCATTACAATTGTTAGAGCAAATCGAAAAAAAAGGAATGCTAACCTTTTTAAAGTCAGATTATGCTGCAAATATTTTTCACATAAATATGCAAGTCCAATCTGTTCGTAATTTATCACATTTTTGCAAGGAACACTATTGTGATGCAAAATTCCATTCGCAAGTACAAGAAGCAGCACTTAATATATGTCTGGAATTGCTGAGAGATGCAAGAAGATATTATGGGGCGAATCAGTAAACGTCAAGTCACTTGCCTGATTAGTAAAAAGTAGGCACCTAAACCTTTTAGTCTGATCCGTACTGTGTCTCCCACTAGAGCAATGGAACGTTGAATATCACAAAGTTCCACTGTACTCGCTCTGCTATTTAAATGGACGTTGTGATCGGATTATAGCCGTAATGGCAGATTTTAATTCGCTGTGTCAATTCTAAATCCTCACTCATCTCTTCCTGAACGATATTGATACAGGGTTTGGTAGCAACAGGGTTGATATGGTAAGTGGAATATCGCACCACCTAAATGTATATCGCACAACCCTATTCCTAAAAACTGTGACTCGCTAATATTTTCCGAGGAAGAGGGAGTGGTAGCAGAGCTATAATCAAAGAAGTGTGTAAAAGAGGTGGGTATGCTTAATAAGGGCTCTTTTATGCTTACCATTAACTTGCATGCCGTGGAAGTGCTGTTTACTTTGCTTCCGTTCGTAATTTTCCGCGTGAAGGAGAGACATCACAGAAACTTACAGCCTTCCAGTGATGATTCTTTTCCCATCTGCCAGATCCTATTTCGAGTAACGGAATGGAATCGGTGGGATTGGAAAAATTAACCCCCCTGCGGATTTCATAAAATTTCTTTGAATGATTCGTGCAATTCGTCAAGGAATTTAATTTGGAAATATTTTGTGGATTAATTTTTGTCTCGCAGGCTTTCCCTACTCCAAACTGCAGTAAATTATTCGTGGAATTCGTCAAGGAATTTAATTGGAAATATTTTATGCATTAATTTTTATTGTCTCGCAGGCTTTCCCCACTCCAAACTGCAGTAAATTTCAATTTTGCAAGTGGAGGAATTTTTTTCCTGTGGAGTAAGAGAACCTCTAATGATCACACTGTAAAACCGTATTATTAAATTGGCAGTCTTTCGATGTGAGGTAGTAGCAATATTGCGTGTGGCTCTCTCTTACTGCACCTCGAATTTTTATCCCTACCAAGATCTTATGTCCGTGTGGTCGTCTCTTCGAAAGAAAATTCGGGATCAATCGCTAAATTTCAAGTTCGGCAGACTTCACAGTTCATAAATCAGAAAGAATAATTGATGAGGCTTCACTGGGCGTCCCTGGAGGAAAGTTCAGAATTTCGGCAGGATAGGTCATTGTAAGCGAAAAAAGTTCCAATAAATTTGTGCCCGATCCCGAATGTTTTCCGGAATGGAACTACTTTAATGACTATCACAACGGGATTGTCAGTCGATGCATGGTACAGCCTCGAATCAGATAAAGAAAGGGCTGTCTATTTAATGAACTCAGGCGATAGTTGGTGCCCTGTCCTCTGATGACATAAGTGTCCTTTTTTATGTGTTTCTATCGCTGTCCTCCCTTTGTTTCAATGAAGAAATAGTTATATATGTACATTTATTTATATTTATATGCCCTTCATGGAATTTATGTTCCGAAAATTGCGGCTGCTTGTATGACAGCGTTGTCATTACCTCCAAACCCAATTTTTTTAAACTTTCGGCGAGGGACACCGCCCAAAAAAAAAGCGTCACCTAGCCAGTGACGACGTAGTTGGATGAAAACGCTGCCCGTGGAAGTGTAGCTGTGAAAAAATAGAGAAAATCTCTGTGACGTAGCGGAGTCTCCGGAATAATTTTTACGGATTTTGGAGTTTTCTAAAATTTCAAAAATGTTATAAGCAGCAGTAGCTCAGGCACCATCATTTCATTGGTTTACATTCTCTAGGTGATCCGAAATAGGTTCATTTCTTTGTCTAAATTGTTATTTACGTGCTTTAATATTTCTCTTCTTTGGAATAGCTGAAATTCTATGTTTCCTGTCCCCTTCTAAGATAGCTTTGAAAAATATCTGTCCTTCGTCAATCGAGCGATATCCTGTGCCCTCCAGCGTACGGGTTCTTGATCGAGACGAAGGTAACGCTCCTCGAAAGGTCTCACGTGCCGATCGCATCTTCTGATGCTCTAAGACCCAATCGTTTCTCTTTCACATACTCTCATAGGCTCTTGAGGTCGGCAGACTCTTTGCATCTCGGGACGTGCTTACAAGTTCTTAAGTGTTTGCGGGCCACATGCCCCTTTAATATGCCCATATCGCCCAGCACTGGGAGGGATGGAAACCTTTTGCTAGCCGGATTTAGCCCGTGGGTGGCAGACTGCCCGCTGCTCTCCTCAATGTATGGGTGTGGGCAAAGGTGGGGGTTTATTGAATATCTGGTTCGGTGATTGGTGGTTCGCGGATCATCAAAGCTCAGGAAACCATTCTCTTGATACTATCATTCAAAATTGAATTAACTGATTGGTATTTTCAAGCATTTCACCATTTGAGAGTTCTAATCCTCCGACGATGTAGGTTTCCATTTGATATGTCGTCGAAAGTGAAGGAAATGCTGAGTATTTCCTTCCTATTTTCCCAACATGCGAGTTTAATTGATGAAAGGTGACAATTAGATATTGAAGCGATTTAACGAATCATTGCGTTTAAGACCATGACCTTCAATACCAAAAAATATCTTCACTGAGCTTTCCTGTTCGGGGAAAAAAACTTATTAGCACATACTTGTGAATACCGAGAATTCACTGTCGTCCTTTTTTCCTCGTAACTGAATGCGATCTTCCATATTCCCTGAGAAACCTTGAAAACATCTACGCTTTTAGAAAAGTATTTTTCTCTGTAAGGAAAACTACATCACGTAAATAGTTCGAATTGTTTTTAAAGAGTCTCTTTCGTTCTTATCTCCAATTGGGTGGATGTGTGGGGCATTATTTCCTTTTGATTTTTCTTTCTGTCAATGTCTTCACATCTCCGAATTCACTAGTTAAGATGCTATCCATTGCCCCTATTCAGTGTCGTGGCACGAGGGAAAAATGGGATAAAGTGTTGGTGTGGATGGATTCCTTTTTCGTACTTTTTAAATCCACCAGTATCGACTAAATACAAACTCACCTAAATGATTGTGGCGAAATTTGGTATGCGTTTTTGTAGTTGAGGCCTCAAACAAATAAATACGGATACCGTTTCGTCAGAGTGCCAAGAAAAGAGGATTAGGTACGCGTAGCAAATATATTCGTAAATAATAATGCACGTACAAGATTATTTCATGGCTACGCTCCTACCCTCATTGTAATTAAAAGTAATGCATCGCGTTCTTCCTTTTAGAGTTCGCCTCGTCTCCTCCTTCCTCGTCTCTTCCTTCACGTTCTCCTCGTTTTTCTTACATATTTATTCATAGCAAGCTGCTATGCGTCAGAATATGTCTGAGGATTTTATTTTTGTAGGTTTTATTTTTCTTTCCATATTCGGATAACACACCATAAGTTTCTTGATCCGTACAATTAATCTTTATATTATGTAAATACCTATTCCCTTTTCTGACGACTTACTCGATTCCAAGTCTCACTATAGAGATTACGTAAAATGATAATCAAGCATGAATTAACATACTATTCAGCGTAATTGATGTACCTATTCTATATTAATGCATTTTTTTCATTTCCAACTAATGTGCACAACAGCCGCCTAACGCCTGAAGATAATATAGCAGCCTCTATTGTTGGTATGTTTCAGTGAAGTGACATTTATTGAATGGGATCATTCATTCTGACGCAAAATCTGAATTTTATTCACGAAGTCAGTAGACAGATCCAAAAATTGATATAGGGCACTACAATTTTCTTCTGCGGTCAATTGTTGACTCGTAAAATGAAAACACTTGAACGTTGCCGCCCACTCTGTTAATAGTTCCTAAGTTATCCGAGAGTTGAGGAAGTTTTGGCCAATGCCGTTGGCTCGGCATGGCAAGATAGGCATTGTGTCGACTGAATGGCAGCGACTTGTGAAGTGACGACTAGGTGGCCCGCGCCTTCAGCGAAAGGGTTGAGTGATTCGATGTTTAGCCGCCAATGAGTCGGTGGCTAGACGACAGGTCAAAGAACGGAAAATATGGGTATTTTAGTAACTCAATCAAATGAGACAGTTTAAAAAAAAACTGTGAACGTACCCATTGTTTCTTCGAAGCGTATTAAAACTTCACATCCATTTTTTAACGTTTGGTTTCCTAAATATTAATTTATTAAAATTCCATTACGATAATCAGCCCACACCTCAATCGTTCATGAAATTTTTATTCACTTGAACGTACATGTAGGTCATGTACATTATATTCATACATGCATGTATTATACATGTTCACGAACAACTCTCCAGTGGGTTTTTTACCAATCACCCACAACGTAACAGTTTGATTCTCAAGTTCCTAGATAATTATGTGTACTTATTTATTATACTTATTATGTATATATATTCTTTGATACGTTATTCAGCTTGATCACAAAATTTGCATGCATAAATTTGCTAAGGAACGTATTTTTAAGCCCTGAATTTTTGTTCAAAAAAATGAATTCCTTCTTTGCATCTTGACTCGGAGACAATAAAAATCCTCTGTCTGACGCAACCTCCACCCTAACAGATCAAATTGGATCGCCCCGACGACAGCTTTGTATGAGAATGGAAACCTTAACTGTAGCATGAGATTCGTTTCACATATTTGAACTTAATTATAAGTAAGGCAGGTGGGCAGAGATAAGTTTTCTGAGCACCTTGTTAGACGGAGACATATGGACAGGATTGGGCAACGGCGAACCCATATCATTATTACGATAATCCGAGGTATTCAGATTAGTAAAAGTTGAACTAAAATTTAATAGCTCAGGAATGTGAGAAAAATTAATCTGAAGTTGTATTTTACGAAAAAGGAAATGTATATAGACGAATGAAAGAATAATTTATTAGTATCTTAGAAGCTGAAATATTCATATTTTTCACGTTCCACGAGAGAAGTTGAGTTGGTTTCCACCGTTGGATGAGTATCCTGGAGATAATATTTATATCCGTAATTATGTGAAACATGCCATCTACACGTTTTCTCCTAAATTTTCATAATAAAACGATTGCGTCAGAGTGCTCAGATATACAATGGAAAGGATCTCGTTACGGGGAAAGGTGGAGAAATCTGCTTCGACGTAATGGTTAGGTTAATATTGAAGTTTCAGTCAATAATAAGAAGCAATTATGCTAAGGCTCCGATTTCCGTTGATGTCTGGAAAGAGAAAAAAAATCGCGAAAGTGTTACGGCTTACGTAAACGATAAAATTAGTTACGCTAGTTGCTGCATGTTTTAATGATATCTCTGTTGAATAAATAATGATTAACAATGCATCGTTAGACAGAAGCTGAAAAGGATAGTCGTAAATCTATTAAAATTTTAGTGTGTTATCAACCTCTCCAACGTTACGGAATTAGTTAAAGTATACTCATTTCTCATTTATTCCGCATTCCAATTTAAAATATCTAGTTTTGTGTCAGGCCTACAAACCCTACTCTGGTCAGCGATTTGGCAATGTTCTGCATGTCACCATAAATATTTTTTCCTCCGGAAATGCAAAATAAAACTTCGATTTGGTCACACTCTCTCAGTCTCCAATATTACTGGATTGTTATGGGCCCGGCTGGTAAAAAAATATCAGTAATCTAATTTTGTTAACCTTTACCCCTCCGTAAGCCTTCTCCTCCGGAAATGTCAAATAAACATTAACTATTGCTTCCTCCAGAAGTTTCGCAGTCAAAAGTGGGCGTTGGAGCCCCTGCACTGTAAGTTGGGGACATCAAGTTGATCATCTTTTATATAAGTTATTTCTGTGGTGCGTTTTTGACAGCCATAATTACTGAATTCATTTATGTACCATGAAATGCGTCATTCATGCATGGGCAGATATGGGTACAGTTACGTTTTGAATTCGAAGAAAAACTGATTAATGTTACCAGAGCAAATGTGAACATATTGGTAAATAATTATGGATAAAAGACATTATACCAGCCATTATGCAGTTAAGAATAGAGAACAAATTGTAAAGATATAATTTTATCACATAATCCACACCCCCACCTATTCTGATACAGAATTTAAAAAAATAATTTCGCATCTGAGAAACTGATTTTTCAGTTTTTGAATCATTGCTTATTTAATTAAAGTTTTGTCGCGAGTAAGGAAATGAAACATCCTTCCTTTGTATGCGGTCACTTAATCTTTGTCCCGCGAGCCAAAGTCAAATGAGCATAGACTCGCTCGGCTTCTGCATTCGTCCCTCCCTCCCGAGACCCATGATGCATCAGCATGCGCTATCGGCCATGTTTACGTCCCTCCCTCCCCTCCGCGTCCCCCTCCCGCTCCTTTGCAGCTTTCACCTCCCCTCCACGAACTCGGTGGCTCGCGTCCGTTCGCTCGAGTGCTGGGGAGGCAGAGGAACAGTTGCGTCGGAGCCTTGCAGTGTTTTGGTGGGCCTGTGTGGTGTTCAAGCCGTTGCTTTCAAAACCAGCCGCAATCCGGGAGTCGACTCCTCTTGGGAAGGCGAAGGAAGGGAAATAGTTTGCGGGCGACGTCCTTACTGCGCTCGTGCGTTTGTTTTCCGTGCACGCCCGTCTCACCGCAGAGTGGAAAAGATTTCGACGCCCTCGCACGAAACCGACGTGGATGGAAGAGAGGAGAGGCCTTCTTTTTTTCCGTTTTTGAAAAGGCTTCCATCGTCCGTCCCTCTCCCTCCCTCCGTCGCTGGCAGCAGGTCTTCTTTTCCTCGTCGCGGGGTCGCCTCCTCACTCGTGTGGTGGTGGTGTGGATCATCTTCCGAAAGAGAGGAAGAGCCGTCGGGAAGTCGCAGCACTCGCTTCCAATTTTGAAACCCGTGAGAGCTCCCCTAGGCCAGCCGGGCTGCCCACGCAGAAGCACCCCACCCCGCATTCCACAGGTGAGTGAACCAATGGATCAAAAATACGTCCACAATTAGTTATTTGTTTTTTTTTAATCAATCGGGAAGCTCCCATAGCAATGCTTCGTCCGTGCCGTGAGTTTGCTTTCTTTGTTCATGAATGCGTGTGGATGCGGTGGGACGACAGTTCCTAGAAAGTTGCTGAATTCTACGCGCCTCAACTCGTGCGTGCTGTGGAGTAAATCTCCACCCCACCCTCTCTTTTCCTCTCTCTTTCACTCTCGTAGCCTTTATTAATCGTCCTTGCTTTCTCCCGTCGAGGGAGAGAGGGACTCTTTTCTCCCGCGTGCCCAAAAAAGGAGGGTCAAGAGTAGCAATGTCGCACCCATTCTAGTCACCGTCCAGCACAACCTTCCGTTTCGGCGACGGCGAAGCCACAGGTGTCAGGGAACGATCCGCGTTCTTTCGCTCGGGATTTATCAGTCAGCGAAGTGTGGAACTTGAAGTCTGGACCCGCTAATTGTCGATATCACATCGGGAAAATGTTTTGTAACATCACTGCATGACATATCTCTAGTTTTCGTCCCAAAAATATCATCCTCGGGGATTCAAAGTAGACGTATTTCTTATATTGGAATCCAATCCGGACTGTCAACAAATCCAGTTATTAAAGGAACTGATTTTTCCATAGTCTCTGTGAATGGTGCGAGTTGATTTACCAATTATTTGTTGCTCCGAAGGATATTTAAAAAATTAACTTAGCCGTCAAAGATCCAATCTAACAAACTTTTGACGAGGATAAGTGCGTTTTAAATGATTCTAGTGTAAATTATCTTCTTTGTTGTATACGCCCGTAAGAAACGCACTTTTCTGACTGGAATAGTTTTCCGTTGCGAAAATGATGCTCCAACCGCTTCTCTGGTCGTCGTGGTTTCTATGAATAGCTACCGTGCTCTTTTTCTGGTAAGGATGTAATGAGAATGTCCTGATGAAATGCAATCTAACGTTCGGTTAAGTGAAATTTTTTTCCTATCCCTGGGAAGACCAAAGGTTAAAAGAGGCAATTTGATTCATGGTGATTGTTTATAAAAATTTAATGTTCAAACGCTGTGGAAAACGCGGTGCCTCGTCTGTGGAAATCTTACCAGGACACTTGGTCAACTGCCTATGGCATTTACTGTAGTTAAGCGTCTTTCTCATGTTCTCTACCAGTGCCACTTGATTTGTGGCTTTGATGGGAATCTGTCGTTGGAGTTCTCTTGGTAGAGGCTCTATGTGTGTTAACGGGGCAGGATGGCCTGGGATAGGAGTGAAGCTTAGGGAGGGGATTTCAACGGGGGATAGTGGGACTTAGAAATGCCGGTGCGAAGCCGGCCGACTCCTGAGAGATTGTTGCCCTCCCAGGATCTACTAATTCTGTCGCCGCTGTCATCGTCGTCCCCGCGGTCCCGGGTTGGGTCGAAGTGGCTGAAGGTGGGAACCGACTTGCGATATCCAATGCGTGCGAGGACTTCGCCATGCTTTGTCTCGTGCATCTTAAAATTCATTTTTGCGGCCGTTCCATACCGATCGGAAACCATTTTGACTGCACAACTCCACGCTTAGAGTATTGCAACACCCCCCCCCCTACTATGTGAAAACTATGGAAATTGGTAGCGTAATCGGGAGTGTTTGCGTTGGCGAGTATATTTTAGAATCGGACTGAAGTTCATGCCTTTCGAATTTTCCGCGTGGAGACGACCACGATGTTTTCCAGTGTTGTCTTCCTTTTGCGTAGATGAGTAATGCGATTGACCCCATTCTCATCCAAAACATCCTATGTGGACCCGTTTCCTCGTTCTGGCCTCTATTAAATTTTAAAGGGTCGCTAAGCATATGAGCATTTTCATCATTTGGTCATAATTATAACTGTCGAGACATTTGCATTCGTAAGGCAGGAATTTAGAAACGTGGGGTGCGATGGGGAGAGTGGGAAAGTGTATTGTGAACGTGGGGAAAGCCCGAGACCTACCCAGGTGTCTTGCGAATTTTTAAGTGCATACCTTGCATAAGATCAAAGCGATTCTCAACGCAGAAACTGAATCCGAGAGTTGTTATCGTGCTCCCTAAGATTGATGAAATTTCTTCGATAGGCAGACAAGCTAAGTTGAATAAGTTCAAATTGTATTTGCCTGATCTAGGGTTGTTACTAACGTTGTATAGTTCACAGTAGAACGAAATAACGAGGTGAATCTTTCTCTATGTCGAATTATGGAGGGGTCGGGTAAGATTTTGTTCAAAATTTCATGGAGGGGTTTAGCCATAGTTGTCGATAACAAAGGAATTATTTCATTGAAGGAAAACATTAGATACTTGTGTCAATTTTGAAACCACAGGAAATGGAATGGTAAAATATTCAATCCTATTGATTACCCACAATGAGGTTCATTTATCAAGTAGTAATTTTGTTTCAATTTTGTTCGATGTGCTCTTAAATTATAATAATTATGCTGTCTCGAGCGCACCAACAGCAGTTTTCTCAATCGCGATGGTTTTTTGTGGCCAGGATGATCCATTTCTCGGCCGTGGTTTTAAAAGTACATATTTCGTGCGTTACCACTTCTTTATATGCCTAAACGTTAAGAATTTGATGGGGGAGGGAAGGCCGTACTGGCGTTGTTTTGGAGGAAAAAAGTAAGCAATGTTTTTCTTCTTTACTAGAAAAATGGCCCAAAATTTCATTTTCTTTTTTTCGCGTGCATATTCCAGATTAGAAAAAATAAGTTAAGTAGGGGGTTGGTTCTTTGCCTTATTCAAGACGCATGCTGTCCAATGCTGCGAATATTTAATTAAGCCGTGGACGTTGGCTGTGGCACTTAGTTTCTTCTAAAGTACTGTACTTTTTGCATTTGAAAAAAAATAATTTTCAATGGAGAATGAAAAGCGCTCGGCGGCACGAATGCGTAAGGAGTGTTCAGTGGGGTCGAATTCTTAAATAATAGCCAGTCTATGCCGAATATTGTGTGAAAATCATTACTGACAGGCGAGGATCATGTACATTTTAGTGTCCATTTTCCGTTGGGGAGAAATTTCCGCAGTGTCTGGATTTTCTCACAAGCAGTCGACTCTTCATTATTTCGAGATTATTTCGAGTGATAGGTGATACCCTCACGTCTCGCCTATTAACAGAAATTTTTGCAACGTTCACTCTTGCTCCTTGCGCGTATGTCGACTTTCCTTTATTATCCGTAGAAGGTTTGTTTTAATTTTCGTGTAATGTTGCAAACTCTTAATTAAATGTAGTTTGTCAAATAATATTGCGTTAGATAAATAAAAATGCAGTACTAGTTCGCTGGTCATGTTCTTTGACAATTTTTTTGGTAGTAATAACGGGCATAAAATCCAGGGAATGCCCAATGGAAAAGATATTAGACTACATGCTTAAGGATGAAAAATTAACAATTTTCGCAGGAGTAAAGTTATCTACTTAATTTAGAAAAGGTAATCACTTCGTAAACACGATTTGCCTTCTACGACTGAAAATTATCTTATTTTTACGTATTTTAATGTTTCATCGTATTTTTAGTAATGGTAAATGGATGCTGGGATGGTATGCAGGCTGGATGAAAGGTGGTAATGGATGGCTCGATCCAATTGCCTGGGGGGCTATTTCGGCCTTTACCATCAAGTTTAAATGTCTTTAAAATAGATGAGAGGCTATTTAACACGAATTAAGTTTGGTCAACCATATTTTTCTCATTTTTTATGTGAATTGGATATTTTCTTTTTGTTTTCGTAATTTCACTAAATTCTCCATATACTATATATACTTACTGCACTACATACGAATGTCAGTATATAGTTGATATTATGTTGTGCCACCAGACCCCTGTCTATACTTTCACTCCTTTTGCAATAAATAAACAACATTGGGCTAATTACGCATATCGGTGGAAAAATGGAGGACGAAACTTCAAAGCCACTAGGCGAATGGCAAGGTTAGGGTTGTCCAGTTCATAGAGCTGGTCCAGTTTGCCTTTTATTTCCGGGTGTTCCGTGGATGGAGCTTGAAAAAGACGCGGCTACCTAAACTCTTATCTCACCCCTGGAATGTTAAAGATTTTAGTTTTAAGGGCGCTAAACATTTATTTCAACGAGTAAAAAAATCTTGTCGAAGTTGCTTTATGACAATTTTCCCATAAGAATTAATACTCATTGGATAACGTTTGCATGAGTTAAAAGTGAAGTTATTTTTCGAAACTCTGATGTTTTTAACAGAAGTAAAAGGCACTCGACTTTGCTGTCAATATAACGCTCTATCCCCCAGAATCGTTAGTAGCGTCGTTTTTTGCATGGCTGTGGCGATATGATTTTCACTCTGGGGTAGATTGATAAACCCTACTCATTAACAATAATAACTCGTTTACCGTTGAAAGATTGCGTTTTCCTTAGGGGACTCGATCTGAGTTGAACTTCGACAATGTTTTAGCATTATTTTGCATCCCAGCTGTCTTTCTGGCCCAAATATTTATGGATGTAGTTTAATTATTTGGATCCGTTTTATTTCCCAACGCGGTGTGCAATGCCCTTAAATATATGTATCGGCATGTCTTCATTTTATCCTACAAATTGCTATATACTTTTTAAGACTATTGGCCGCTATAGTAGTTACCCTCATTTGATGGTGAAACGTGCTATTTTTTGAGGACGAATTTATTTAATAAGAGCTAATTAAATAATAAGAATTCGGCATAGAATTCTTAATAGTTATTGGTGAAATTAGTGATCAGTACTGTCATGAGTTATAAAAATTGTTGATCGATGAAAAATAACTAGGGTATGTAACTGGCGAAAGAACAAACTATTAATACAATTGTATTATTTGTATCCATTGTAGAACTGAATGTCCTTTGTTTTTGACACTTGTAAGTTTGAAATGATTAAAATAAATTCCCGAATAGTCCTGAGGAATAGAGGTAGTTCCCGTATTGAGCGAGAGTAGGTACTTACCTGTTTACCTTAACTTCTGTATCAGATGTTATTAATATTTCACCTGGTGTATTGAGCAATGTTGCTATGAAACAAATGTTTAGGTAAACTGTTGCTTGGCATAATTCATATGACCAATTAATTTTGTTAACCAATTAATGAACATTTTCAAATTATATACAGTCAGGATTATTAGGAGAGAACTTTTGTGGTGGGCAATGAGGGACCATATTTCGCATGATTGTGGTATTTGAAGACAAAAACGATGGACCTAGCAGGGAGGGGAAAAGTCTCTTGTTATAAAAGGACATCGCAAGGAGAGGACGGCTTCCGAGGGCCCTCAAAATTCTCCATCCCTGGCCAAAATCGAGCGCTGCGATGTATTCGAATTGCTGCGAAATCCTTATCATATACGGAATTCACTGGCAGTGTCTGAAACTTGAGTAATACCCTTCTCGCCATCATGCCGAGAGCACCAGCGTTTCGTGTGCGGTGCACTTCGCTATTTTTGAATTCGCGTTCTTACGAATGTCTGATTTTAATGCATCGATGCTTTTTCAATCGCCTGCCGTTCCTATTGCGAACCGCGGTCCCGATCGCGCGCCCGCAACTCTCGGCGCCGGTGCATGTCGTATCTGGAATCGAGGCTATGGGAGACGGGGATACGTGCTCATGTCCTTCATCCGGCGGGGAAGGAGGCGGTCTCCATCCCCCCCCCCGCCTCCTCCTCACCCCTCGGACAACCCCCACCACCTCCCTCCATGGGCGGCTCTCCTCTTGTGCCGTCTTGCCCTTCCGTTCTCCCACACTCGCTCCCTCCCAGCTCCTTGCCCTTGGGATGGATTGGAGTTGAGAGGCGGAGGTGTGCCCAGCTGTTTGCGGGTTCGACGGCGGGCGTTTGGTTCGTCACCCGGGAACAGGGGTTCTCCCCCCCCTCTCTTGCTTAGGCACGAGCGTGCCAGGCTTTCGTGAAAATGTTCCCGTGAAGTACTCTCCTCGTTTCCCCAATCTCTCTCTCTGCCTTCGTACTCCCACCCCGACCCATCCATCTCTCTCCCTCGGTCCATGGTTTCGCCTTCTTTGGTCGTCGCGTCCTCGAAGGTGCATGAGCCGGGTTGCTGACTTGTTCTGGTCGAAGGAAGTCTTCATCTGGAGTCGACGGGAGATGGACCGTTGCGGCGGGTGTCTCATCGTTTCAGCCTCCTGAATTCTAGTTTGTTGTGTGGCCGGTATATCGGTTTTGATCAGTTTTTTTTACCCGCCCACTTCTCCCGTTGAATAATATTAGTGTTTATAATTCTATGATATATAATTTTTAATTGTAAAATGATGCCTGTGACTTGAGACAATTCACCTAGGATTGGGTATGGGGGGGCTAGTGATCGGTGTGGTGTGAGAAATCGGATCAGTCGAGGGTTGGGTCGACTTTGCGGTATGTCTACTTAAAGGGGAGGAAACGTATCGTTTGTCCACAAAATCCTCTCATTTCTAGAAAAAATAATTCGGTTCCAGAGCGTATGCACCCTTTTCATAAAATATTTTATTTTATTTATTGTATTTTTTCTTTATTTGGTTATAACAATACTTATTAAACTACGGAAAGCCGAAGAAGGGAGCGGTTTATCACCTCTGGCTGCGTCTCTACCTCAGATTTTCGTTTATCATTCGAATCCATGAATGCAGTAGCCTCTGTTTCTTTGCGCTTTCGTGTTCTTTGAGATAATCTGAGAACTAGAACGTGTAATAGGTTTTACGTTAAGTTACTAACTGGAATATGTGAACCGTGACGATTCTGTAGTCCGTAGGCCCCATGTGCGAGAATTGTAAGAAAAAAGTCTCGTAATTCAGATGGTGGGGAGATTGCAAACAATAGGATTCGGAGAAAATACATTGAAGGTCGATTGGAATTGGCTTGTAGTTATCGCATTTACATTGATTTGTCAGAATATGCACATACGTACCTACGTATGAAGGCTGGGTAGCCTAGTGGATTGAGGATTCGGCTAATGAATGGATAGACAGGGATCATTTCCCAGGTGACACCCTCACCTCAGCTTTACCAAAGCTGAGTGATTTTTCGGGTACCAGGTCTCAGTAACCCCAGGCGGCACTGGGAAAGAAAAGAGTCCCTGTATATTGATTCAAGGTTTTACCACGTAGATATACCACCTATAGCACTTAGAACCGAATAAAGGGTGAACTCTATCCCCTCCCATTAAACCAACGTTCAGGTTGAATTTTATATCGTATATACTTGCAATAAATAAATTTATTATTAAGAATAAACACTTTCAACTTCGACAGCAAAATGTATGGTTACGGAGGTGATTCTGCCAGAATGATATTCAGAAAGGAATTTAAAATTCATACTTCCCATAATCTAGCGTAAACGTTCCACATTCATAGTTGGAATATATATACATACTAATTTCCTAAGATTTTGCTTGAGTGGTTGATCTTAAGGTGAATCCATCATTTTGTCTCGCTTTCTTAACAGCAGTAAAGACTGTTTCGTCAGTGCCTCTCTTCGTTAATCTCCCCTTCGGATGCCGATGACCGTCACTTCGCTTGAAAACGCTAATCCCTTTGAAATGATGCAGACTTCTTTGGCGGTGCTTTAATCCAGCTACTGTCGTTACGGAACCCTGCGAATCTGAAACGCTTAAAAGAGTCCTTCCGAGTAAGATGACCAGAGTGACACCCTTCCGAACTCCACTGTACTATCGTTTCGGATGCGAAAGTTGGTGGCTAATCGATTTAGGTGAGAAGCACTCGTTTAAGGAAAATCGCGGCGCTGGCGATGGCTTCCCGGAACGCGCCCACTCGTGTGTGTCCCGAGCGGTTGGCGTGGGCCTTGAGGGATCGAATCTCCCCCCCTCCCTCCCGTGTTGCCGCGCGGTTGGTGATTTAATGCACGCGCGCACAATGCGAATCGCTTTCAATATCTATGGAGGAGGGGGATCGACGTGATCTAGAGGTAGTTTACGCCTGTGGATCATTGTTTCATACTCCCGATGATTGGATCTCGTTCTCTCGTCGTGCACGGGAATAATTTATTCACTTTTTTTTATCGCCGTGCCGGAGTGCTTTTCGAGCAGTTTTAAAACGGGAAGGGGGTCTGCAGGGGGAGGGTGAGTGATTTTCGCTCTGTGGTTTGCATTTCAGAACGGCTGCCATGATTCGCAAGGGTGGAGACGTTCGGGTCGACGCGTTGATTTGATGGGGAGTATCTTGTCTTATTGATGGTGCGAAGTCTGGTTTGATTATACAAAAGACGATTTCGCGAAGTGCATATAATTGTCCATTGCTATGCTTGAGAAGTAGGCTATAATCTATGCTATAATTTTCAATTCAATGTAGTCATTGTGAAAAGGCATAAATAATTGTTAAGACCTCACAATACGGATCTTCTAAAACGAGTTTCAAGGGCAAAGTCCTTCTTTTTCTTTCGCCAGCTTCAGTTAAATGAGACCTGGCGTTTTTATAACCCTGTGCGAAACGGCGGAAGAGAAGTCAGTTTTGTAGTAGCCGTATTGTTAGGTCGGAACAATTATTCCGTCTTTCATTGGAGGTTTCCATAGCGGTCGGTGTTTCACTTACATTTTTTTCGCGAATTCTTTTTGCCGGGTTAAACCTACTACACACTTCACTCCACTGCGCTGCGGTGGAAGCTAACGTCTTTTTACCTTCGTCGTTAAAGAGCGATTGATTGATAGGCCAAATTATTAATCATATCCTGGATGACCTACCCATTCTTCAGCTATTCCATCTTTATTAATCTTGTCTGCTGTTTTCAGACTTACGCGTCAAATGAGGAGAGCTAGGAAGTAGTAAATGGCTGAACTTTTTGTAATGGACAAAATTGTGTGGTGAGAATGATCTTGCAGATTTTTCCGTATCTTCTGACGGCTGGAGCAACGGCTCTTGACCCGGGAGGAATGGGGGCACGAAAAACTCGTACCTACCTGCAGCAGATGGTGCTTTGACAGGTATTAAAGGTCCAGCTGTTTATATTAGTTTTGTGGGCGCATGGCGAACGTTTTTACTAAGGAATGCTTTATGTTGATGAAGAATATAGGGGATTAGGTTGTTTGTGTAGAGTTTAGTTCATTTTTTACGTAATGCCGACGTTAAAAATATCTCTGCCCTTGGTATGTTGAAAATTAACTTGTAGAAAGGGGTTTCAGTGGGTGAAGAATTGTGGTTCGATTTAAGAAAACCGTCGTTGGAACTTGATTCGCAGGTATGAGAAGAATCTGGGACTGCCTTATCCCTTCCCGAGAGAAGACACCTTCGCCATCTCTGCAGTCACCTTCACCATTCGGGCCAAGTGACAAATGAATGCAATTTGTGGTTCACACGAGTCATTTATCGAGCGCACTGACAATCACTGGCTGGTGAAATCTGTGTGGAATAAATGTGCGCATCGTTTAATTTGGTATGTCGAAACTAAGCGCAGTGATTGTCCAATATGTTCGTGAAGCGATCGTGACATTGAAATTCGTAAAAGAATCAGGAAATCAATGAAATTTCCTCTACTTGAGTTTTTTTATTACACATCTCGTGCAAACGAACAATTATCCCTAGTTCTGTTCAATTTCTCTTTTTTTCCGTTTGTTTTTTAGCAAGCTCGCATTAGTGTCGAAGTTCGACGTATATTCCATTCAGGTCGAGACAAGGTCACACTGGTATCAGGTTGATGTTCTATTTAACTGATGCAAAATCTTTTGTGAAAATAAATTTGAATGGAAGACACCGTAAATGCATTTTTCAGCAGTGGCAAACAAGTTTGTGTTCTTAAATTGATTGTAAACTGGTGGTACCGCGCTAAGCAGCGGCTGAAAATTCTTGTATCTAGGCAAATATTTCGTTCGTTTACTGGGCGTCCTGTGAGATAAAACATTAGTTGCCGCAATTTTATATGCCATTTGGTTTGCTGCAAATCCTTAAGGCACGAGCATTGAAAAATTCCATTATGAAATGATGTAAATTATTTTATAATGATTTGGCTTGGCCTATGTAATTTGATGAAAATAATACCTTAATGTACAGGTCCTCGTTACGAAGATGAAACCCATCGTCATGAAAATCTTCGTTTTTGTGCTGCAAGGGATTCTGCGTTTAATCATCTTGTTAAATTTGAAAAGGCTTTGATCGTGGCCGGGATATTTTTAGAATATGTTAAAAAATCTAAGTGGCGTAGGAAAGTTTTCCTGATTTTTTTGTGAAGTTATGATCGTTCCAGATGAAACAGTGGAAACAGACGAAAATATTTGGTGAATGCGATTTGACCTGTCGCGGCCTGCGGTTCAATAAATTAGATCATCGGCGAAGATGCGGCCTTGCATCCCGAAAAGACCTCAGCGCGGCGGAAGAAGAAATCACGTCAAAACTTGAGAAATCGTCAAAGGGCAGAATTTAAATGGTCTCGTCGTTGGGAGGTTGGAGAAAACGAGAGCTTCGCTGCGTAGCCTTGACCTGGAAGAACGAAGTCTTTCTTTCCCAACAGAATCTTTGTTGCATGGCGTCACCAAGAGGCTTGTCCGCGATGCGAGTACTTTTCCGTTCTCACTGCGATGGACATTCCCTGAAAAGGATTTGTTTTCAGTCGTCGAATGAGTGTCCATGTAGCTTCTCTCGATATTGATTGGAGTCGTTTTGCCTCACTTCCATTTGACCGTAAATGTCACCGCATGCCAACTTCTCCCCCCGCCCCCTCCAATGTTTGGAGAGTGTAATGGAGACGTAGATCGAATGATTGGCTACCTTAGCCCACAGAGGAATTCAAAGTTTGTCTCATCCACCGTTAGTGGGGTCCATATTATACCTGTTTATTGTGTAGGATGTATGGTCTTCGAGCGAAACTTCTCTGGCTTGGTTACGATTTTCTGGCTGTCGCCGGTACGCGAGGTGATGGTCGACGAAAGATTTCCATTGTCACAGGAGGCGGCAGAATTCATCAGTTGTCAGTCAGCTCGTCGAATATTCTTTAATCTTGTAACTAATTGGAAGCCGGCAACTTGCTTTCGCTTACGAAGTCCTGTAATAATGTTTTCCTTAGTAGAGGTTCTAAATGAAAAAAAAATATTTGAATTGTCCTAAGAAGTAATGTGGGCATGATGATAAGGCTAAAGTAATTTCATTTTTATTTCTTTAATCTCTTTCTGTCGTCTGTAGGTAAGGTAATTATCACAATTTGAATGCCGTGAGTACTAATAGGGATTTTTCCTGTTCCATGGGAGGGTCCTGAATGTAATCTGTCTTCAGCGAACACCACTATTTACCATTTTTAAGAGATCAACACCTCTACTTGTTGCTTCGTCCGATTTCCTTCCCCTCATCCCGATGTAACGAGCGTAGAAAAAGGGCCGTTATTGCATCGCCTATCGTTGAGGCTCGTTTCTTCGCCGTCGTGATCGTGGTCTTTCCCTTCGTTCTCTTTGGGGCGAGCGAGGTTTTCCCATTGCTTGCGTGTTATCCGCCACGCCCACGAAGACGTTTGGGTCTGCCGTGGCCGGGGATGAAAACCACGCGCTGTGGGGGCCGGCGCCTTCGCTGCGTTGTGTTTTTTCCGCCCAATTCAATCCTTCGGAGCACGTTTTCCAATCTGAAGATTGGTGCTTGGACGAGAATTGGATAATGGAAACGGTCAAATGAGGTAATGATTGAAACGGCCTGGCCTTGTGATCCATCGGTTAATTTAGATCTAAACGGCAATAAGAGGATGAAGAAATCTCTCAATCGGATGGAAGAGATAAGTTTTCTTTGTTTTTTATTCGCAAAGGGAAGATTTGTTCTCGAGGAGGTCAGTTTAATGTTTATCGTTTGTCAGTTTAATGTATCGTTATTTCTAAAACTACGTACCTTGGGTCTTATCCGTTCCTTCCCAAAGTTCTACGTTACCCATGGAAAGCTGTCGTTGAGGTTAACAAGTGAAATTATATCGGTAGGCGTTCTTATAATAAGTAATGTTAAGCACATTGAACCTCGCATGGACGTGATGAAGGAAAGACAAATTCCATGCATACACACACACATTAATGAATTCTCTTCACCCCGTTCCCTCACGGGGGAAGCATTGTGAGAAAAAGCTCGATTTGCAAGTTATTTAAGGCTCCTCTCTTTTACCAATTTCCTTTACAATTCCCTGGCACATTGTGCGTGCGACTTTCTCCCCTGTGGCATTTATGCATTGTTTCATGCATGCTCTACAGGAGAATGGCATTTTTTTTGTCTTGTCTTCGACTGCATTCACTCGAGGAGCCTCTCTTGGCCTACCCCTTCTTCTCGAGCAATTCGTTCTACTGTGCATGTACCTCTTTGGTGATTCATCCATTCTCTCTACACGACCAAACCGGAAAGGAGGGCTTCTTTTCCATCGCCGGTGCATCCAATTCACATTCTTTCGTAACCTACTCATTCCTGGAAGTTTCTCTCTCCTATTTTCCCCGCCATCACTTCTCAAGTGCCTACTCCACAACCACGGCATTTATTTGACGTTTAAGCCAGCGATAATGTGGGCACGGGTACGTTTAAATGCACTAATAATTTTGGTGCCTTATACAAGCATTCATTTTGTGTGTTTTAGGTACTCCTAATTTAATGCCGAAAACCTTTCAGCTGGCATTCGCAAGCCTTGAGATTTCATCCGTCCTAACATCTTTCGAGTTGATCTGCTTGCGAGCGCTCGTATATCCAAATCAAATCACCTTGACAATGGCGCAAGCGCAAATGGCAAGACAAGGCGAAACCATGATTGGCTGAATTTTAATGCTGTGTGAAAATGTATGAAGTGGTTTTTCTGTCATCATCACTTATTTTAATGCAATGACGCCTGCTGTAGTCTAAATTTCTTAGTACTTTTGCTCGGTGTAACACGATTTCTGGGCGTCTTGTTCCCAGACTGACCAATGTAATTTTCCGAACGAGAATTTCTCTCTCCACACCATTTTAGGGTGTATGGATTGTAAAAACTTTGAGAAAGAAAAAAATCGAAGCATTTTATTGACATTACCTACATCTGGTTAATAAATTTCAAACAATTTTGATTCTATAACATATGAGGAAGCATCCGAGAGAAGTGATTATATCCATGTCATATCGAAAATAAATGGCCCAATTATGGATGTTAGGATGATTTGTATGGGTGAGTAGTCGGAACTTCTTTAGGTCGGATGGGTCGAAAGAAATTTGGATTCTGTTAGTATTCTTAACATTTTAAGCGTCAAATTTCGTGCTGTAACACACAACTCGAAACTCAATGTTTCCTCTACCTGGAAGAATTTACCTTTCCCCAATGATGGAAAATATCCTCTAACTCGAAGTGAATTTCCGGTGGAGCACGATCATTTTATCACGTGAAAGTAGCAAATAATTAATGATTGGCCATTTAAAGACTATTTGATTAGTTCGGTTTAAACCTATCTCGAAATTTCGTAAATGGTAAGCGAATCATAATTCGCATTTGTTCGTACTTACTTTTTCGGCTGTCCTGTTTTCGTTTTTTTTTGCCTTTCCCGTTTTAATTGCCGTCACAGTTTCGCGCGTAATTCCTCGAACATCTTTTGAAATTTACTCTATTTAATGTGCAGATTTTTTTATATGCCTGCTGAATTTTTATTTCCATTTATTGTAAGCATCAACGTGTACTCTCAGGAATGTGTTCAAAGAAACTCTGCAATTCCATGATCGCAATTTATTACGACGACAATTTATCTGGCTCCCGCGCAATGATGATGCTGCACGGCAGGGAAACCGTGGTCGTTGTAATAAATTGTGATTGTGGAATTTCAGTTTATTTTTAACCAATTCCTTGGAAAATGGAGGTATTCCACAGCGATATGCCTGAGACAGTAATGTGCAAGCATCGACATATTTTTAATTTTAATGCATCGTAGTTGTAATAATTTCCGCGACTGGTACCACTGTATCGTAAAATTAATTTTGAACATTTTAGGTAAAATGTTTCCCGAATGAAAATTGCAACCGAAGCAACTTTCCGCTCCCTGGACGGTTTGACATGTCAAAGTTCGACAGCGTCCAGGAGCCATTGGCTCCTGTTTTCTGCACCAGGGCGTGTCCCCACATGCGGGAGGAGGTGAGAACTTCGAGGACGGAATATCTCCCGAGTGCTGAGAGAAGCCGTTGTCGTTGAAAATTGTGCGCCGTTGTTATTATGGCATTGAGCGTGTTAAACAATGCAGTTTGTGATGAGCGGTGCAGCAAGCCAAGTGGACTTGTTCTGCACTCAAAAGATAACGTAGAAAATCGACAACTCTCGGTTGTCACTTCCAAATCGAAAATAAATGTAGAATATTAGTCATTTATTGAGTCCCTTGGCAACCAAGTGGCGTTTTTCGGTGGAAGAGAAATATCACTAGTCATGATAATCCCAAGAATTTTACTCTTTTTTATCAGTAGAATTAGTGTAGGGCTAGGACGTTTAAAGGAAGTGATCTTACGGTAATGAGCAGTTTGATTTGTTTGTGCATGTGAATCTTTAAATATTTTTTTAAATATTCATGTGTGTGCATTGTCAAACATTTTTTATTTATCGATAGCATACTTCTTAATTTGCGTACGGAAATTGTAGAATTATTTCACGATATAATAACGGGTGAGAATTTGACAATTAGGCTAAGAGTTAGGGAAAAGATCACGGAAGGAACTAGCGGTGTACTGAATAATAATATCATTGATTTCTCTAAAAACAAAAAGGCGTTTAAGAGTTTATTGAAATAGTTTAATGTCTGAGACGACGATTCCTCGGTCACAAAATCTCGTATCACACCCTGGGGATTTCCCATTGTTTAATATTTCTTTTGTTTTTAATTCGCTGTAGGAATGAATGTGTCTTTAGTTTAAATACCCATGCTGCATGCAGAAAAGGTTGTTTATGCATGCAAAAATTCGTTGGGACAGAGCGGACTTCATTTATTCGACTGTTCAGGGTCTCGTTTTGATCCAACGCATGTGCATCCACGCAGAAACCCCTTCCCTTAGGATGGCTCGAGTGCGCCAGTGGACAGCGCTTGTTTCTTATCGCTCGCCTCCCTTGCCTTCTTTGTTTACCGGGAACGGCTTGCGGTGCGTTACGGTAGTCCCCGTCGCCCCTTCCTCCTCCTTCCCTCTCTCTCTCTTTCTCTCCCTATCCGGTGCGCCTGCAAATGCGCGCGGTTATGCTGTCGGATGGCCAGTGCACCAGCATGCATCCCGAGCGATATACGACGTCAAAACCGCGAATGCGTGTCCAGTGGCGACGGGCAATGGAAAGTTGGCGGATTACCAGTTTCGATGCCTTTTCGGTTGCGTCATTTCCGTAGTCGTAGTCCCGCAGAACTGGCAGGCCGGGTTCGTCAGGAGGGTGACGCGCCCCACTAATTTACACAAAGGTTCAACTACCTCGTTCGTGCATATGCAAATCTGGTCCTGGCCAATCGCGACTTATTGACGCGGTCCCGGCGGTCACAGTGCCTCCCGATGACTCTGGAGAGTAAAGAGAATACTTGGTGCAGATCCTCCAATCGCTCTTTTGTGTCCTAAATGATCTGCGATCGAAACTATTTTCCATCGTCGTCTTCAACTTTTATCAATCCTGCGATTGTTTCACGCTGGCCTGTTCGCAAATCTTCCACCTTCTAACCTCTTCGTCTTAATCTTTTTTTTACGTACAATTCATCCTCTGCATTTTGCATCCTATGCTTTCCCTTTACTTGCCCTTCCACAGTTTTCTTCAGCAAGTTATCGTGTCCCAAAATTATCCGATGAGTGTCTTCCTTTGGTGCTTTCTATGTTCTTCTTTCATTGCATCGTAAAATGTCTTCCCTAAAAAATCTTGTTATTTAGTCATCGGCCCCCTCTTGTTTTAACAAAGATGATCAGAGTAACTTTTAGCGAATGATCGCTGATTCATTTTACATATGCGAAAAATTC
>LYUA01000073.1:214472-241435 GCA_002093875.1 Calopteryx splendens | reverse complement strand
TTCAGTCCCCTCTTGTGCCCCCAGCCCCCCTCCCAATTCAATCTCTCACTCCATTCATGAACTCCGTGCTCACTATTTCGTAGCCTCGGTGGGTAACGCTATTCCGAGGGTCCGTCGCAAACGAAACACGGTACTGCGAACGAAAATTGATGATTCAATTAGGCAATCGTCCAACACTTCAAGTCTTTCTCTCCTCCAAATCACAGATGTGCATCGGAAGAATATGCGGGTCCGTTTTGGGGAACCCAGGGGTCGTTGGTGAGGTCGTTGCAGATTTATCTGTTGAGAAAGATGTTATTTCACTTTACTGATACCATATTTAGAATGCGTTACAATATTTTGGACACTTTAGGAGAAAGTGTTATTTAAGAACCTATATTAGGTTCATGCATGCATGCGTGTTGTTTTTCATGTCAAGAAAACGTACGAATAGTGCTGAATAATGTGAGATAAGTTAAATTAAAACTAAAACGCCCTTTATTACTCAATTTTTAAATTTTTTACGCGTTTCAGCTATTTAAGTCGTCATCAGGTCACCTGATGGATCAACATCAACATAGAAGACTCTGGGAAGGTACCTGGTGATGGCTTAAATAGCTGAAATACGCTTTGTGCTTGATACAATGTGGAAAAGTGGGTTTTAGCTTTAATTTAATTATGATTTCCTCCATCTAAATCTCGCCGGATACGGTTACCTTCATTCTGTAGGTATGGAACGGAACTCTTCCGCCTCGACAGGAGATATCGAGACTTCAGATAGGCACGCTTGTACTTCCGTCTCAGAATCTCTGGGACTCGACATTTTATCGGCAGCTTACATCACCCGAAAGATATTGGAGAAATAAATGGTTTATTGCTTGTTTGAAGTTCCCTCTTAGGTCATCCTCTGTGAACGATAATGCCCTTTTGTCGTTGAGATATTCTCAATTGAGCTCAACCTTGGGATTTTCATAGATCGCGTTTCATTTCATTGTTATCAATTACGAAATGCTTTTTTATTGATTTATGAAATCGGCGATAGTGTCACATCCATTTTCTCACAGCCTTCGCATAGAAATAAGTTTATTTCCCGGTCGCAGTCTCTTAAGAATTTGTGGTCGAATTAACCTTCCGCACTTGACCCAATGGTTGCTCAATCGTCGTATAAGTATACAAATCTGCATACGGACCTGAGTTGTCCTTTTGATTTTTCGTCTCGAACTTTCTTTAACCTTTACTGCAATGCCATAGTCTTGGTCATTGTTGTACTGTTGGAGCAATATACCATTTTTTTTATTGATCAAATCCGGTTTGATGGCGGAGTTTGAATGTGTAGGCGATGCCGACTTCAAATATAACTGTAAATAATATAAATAGGGATACTATGGTAAGAAATGAACTTATTCCGAGAATTGAAAGATAAGATCTCCAAGGCGGAAGGTAATTCTCGACGCTCTCGTCACGTTTCTGTAATGTGTGTGGATATGAAAGATTTAAGTTGTTACTCTTTCTTCCCTGGCAAAATTTGAGCTAAGGAATCTAATTTGAATAGTTCAACAATTCAAAGGCTTTTATCCTCAAACCCCCTGCCACGCGCCGCAGTGTATGGCGGAGATGTGAATACAAAAATCTTGAAAGGATTTCAGACTTATATTCTGACGATGTAGGTACAATATTTGACCATTGAGCCTCGTGAACGTCGTGGCTCGGGAGGTCTGTCGCACTTTCTACGTATCGTTTTTGTGTCATTACGCTGTAACATGTACCAATCGACTTCCGGTTAGTAGGTACTGGTTTTAATCCCGCCAATCCCATGAGTGAGTCGGGGTCGATGGAAGGTCCATTGCCGGCAGAAATTGGAGGAGAGACACCCAGGTAAGTCTATAAACTCAGTCACAAATCGAAATTGAATTTGCGGTGTCGGCCGTTGCGTTTATTTGCGGCCTCACTGGGACTTCTCAATTTGGAGGAATGTGAAAATGTAGTGGCTATCGGAATGGCTTTGGTATAATTTGAAAATAACTCCCTACTGTATGCTAGTCGTACAGTATGATGCAATATTAGACAGCCATTTTTCCGTAAACTTCAAATGATCCATATTAGCATGTTACCCTATTCATGATTTGTGCAGTCAAAACGCATACCCGGAATTTGATTTCGAACTACAGTCCTTAACGGAGGTTTTTTGTGATGCCTATTCCAGCGAAGTGCCTAGTGCTGCGATATCGGAATAATAAATGCCGATGGTCCTTATTGAGCTTTGGCCTCCTATAAAATGCCGGATGCGGGGTTCGAACGTGTGCCATCTGTGCGAAGCGAGGAAGCATAGTAGACAGCTGTGAGTGGAAGCATAGTAGACAGCTGTGAGTGGATGATGGGGCCCTCTACTGTGCCGATGGTTTGATGGTGACACATCCGCTATGACATTGTGGATTTCTTACGTGCGTAATTCATCCCCACCAATCACGGAGGCGGAGGGGGGGGGGGGCGAGAAATTATGACCCCTGGGTCAGCTTGGGAGTCACGACCCGAGTGCCCAAGATGGAAAGGTATCTTGAAAATATGAAGCATGGGACGATGGCTCCCGGCGATCGTGACATAGAGGCCATCGTGGTTCGCTTCCAAATTGTCCTGAAAGCATTCTTCCGTCCGCCTGTAATTGTTTGAAATTTCGAGGTGACCATTGATGCTTTTGGAGAGATTCGCAACGTTTTTCCATCCGAACATCCCACTTGCCGTAGGGAGCAGGGTCTCGCGTGCCGTTGATAAATCATCAAAAAGCCAATGCACCGTTGCTCAATTTTTGGAGGCCATTTGTCTTGAGCAATCAGAGTAATGTGTACGAGGCGTGCAGACCAAGTAGGAAGAGTTGGGAGGCGTGCGCCTGTTTTTTAATTCAGAATAGAGTTAATTATGAAGTACTACTTCGTGACTCTTTAAAAGAGAGACAATTGTGATGAATTTTGATTTTTATCTGTCATCACTGCGGTGAAATAAAAAAACTAGATCGGCAAAAGTTTTTCCGTCAAATAGTACCCTTCGTAGCACTTTTGTCAGTTAGAAAAACTGGTTTGAATATGGTGCGTTTCTATCGGACGGGATGGATTGTCACTCGTTCATCACGTACGTTGTAATTCCTAAATTGTCTTCGTTAATTCTCGTGGACTGATTCTGATTTCACACATTGTTATGCAGTTGACGTAATTCGAAGTTGTCCTTTCTGAAACGATTCCTGGAGATTCTTTCTTCCAAGTCCTCTATAACGTCAATTCACTATGCGGTGCCATGCGCCAATGAAAATTCCTGTTTAGTCCCTTATCCTAGAGTATCATATTTGCACACTCCGTTCATTAATACCATTGTTTTTTCTCTGGTTGTTCAATTTTCCTACCACCAGGGCCATGTCACGCCAGTTCACCCCTTGTCCCTAACGGCTCCTCTAGCGTCCGAGTTCCGGGAGGTGGTCGGGGTGTTTAGAGCAGCATTTAACAGCAGGTGGTGGTGTTAGTAGCTTGACTCCACCCAAGACGGAAGATTTGATTAGCGGACTATTCCCTCCGCTGGCTCGACGGCATGCATAAGTGAATGCTGCTAAGAAAACCTAAGGAGGCGGTCACTAACGCCCTACTTCATGCACCCGAGAAATAGTTCTTAGTTCACTGATAGCATGCCGTCTAATGGTGTGGGCATGCGGCGTGCGCAAGGAATTCTGCATGGTTTGTCGACCGTGTCTCGCTCAGTCGTTTTCGTTTCTAGAATATTGCCTTATTATGCATTTTATTTTGTAATGACTTCTCGCTTTTAGCGGATTGATGATAGGAATGAAGGGAAGGAGTACATTTATCGGATACCACGCTGTAATTTTTATAATTGCGGTATACGAGTCCGATGGGAGGCAGCGTATGAAATTTTTGCATGCATATTTTAAGTTAAAAATATAGCTGCGAGTGAAAGGCGAGGTATTTTGAACATTCATCAAAGAGAGACACAAATTCAAAGTATCGGGTAATAATGCCCCCATGCCCTTCTCGCCGATATTTCTCACTTAGCCATTCAGCCTCCTTCCAGGATTAATCGAGATACGGTTCGTATTAATGACAAAACGTAATAAAATGGAATGAATATGAACTCAGGAATGCAAGGCATCAAAGTAATTACTCAATAATATGTAATTCAATAAACAAAGGTTGTATTGTTTTTTTTATAGTCGAGGGGCTATTTGAGCGGTAAATGCTATTAGGAACATATGCGAAGTTAGCAGCGAAAAACGTTTCCCGGTTGCACTGGGGTTCTTTTTGTTCTTCCCTTGTTACTTATTTTAATGAATTCGTAAAATTGTTTTGGAGGAGACCAAGATGCGCATTATTTCACCGAGTGCCCAAGCTGTAGTTCGATGTGCTCTTTGTGTTTCCGAAACATTACGTGAGCCATACTTATTTGAAACAGTTTATACTTCTCGAAACGATAGAAATTTTACGGCTGCCTTGACGTCGTCGTCGAATAGTTTGAATTGATTTAGATGTTAACGTTGGCAAACAGATCGTTATCCCCACGGATAGATCAGTAGTAAATATACCATACTATGACATTTAGGATACTTTTTAAATGGTACTAAAACCAATGACCCTTACTCATGTAAGCTAGCTCACTACCACTACCATAATTTAGTTAACTCGCCCAACCGCGGAAGAACATGTTCGTCTCGGGGACAGTTAATTTTTTATGTTAAAGTGCTGTTTGGACACCTAAGAAATGGGTGAAATTAAATTTAGTAGTGTGTTATGCCAAATGTTTTTGGCTGCATGAAATGTGACTCCGTGCGCACGTGGAAAAAATCTCATGTTCCAATGTAACCCATTGGGTGGATTATTTGATTTTCATCTGTTTTAGAAAAGATTTTTATGAACAACAAAGAATATACCTACCATCGATTAGGTTCCGGTGTGTCTAGCGGAATTCTTTCGTCGTCGTTCACTTGTCTTGACCCGACGGAGGACAAGAGTTGTTTTCTCGAAACAGCAATTTTGATGTCATTAAAACAACATCGTGATGAAAAGGGATTCTTAAATTTTCGAAAACCTTCGTAGCTTGGGAATCCGTCCCACAGGTATGCCTCTTCTTTCCCACCTCCTTTGTTAATTGCCCTCCCCCGTCAGCTTTCACACTTGTTTAAGCGATTACAGGCCCACAAGAAGTTCCGGAATACTCGCTTTTAATTGATGTGGTGAGATACTATGGGTATTTACTTAAGGGCGACCCGTTAATGCAGCCTTCCAACTTTCGTTTGGCGGAAATTGGGGCGCATAATAGCGAGGAGCTGGCCTGGGGTCAAGATTTCACGTTGATTGTGTATCATTTCATTGGTATGTGAGTCAGCTCATGAAAGTGACCTTATTTCATTCGTTAGGAATCCACGTTTCTAAAAATACTGCGTTATACTTCAGCGTGCAAAAAAAAGTTGCATTCCAATAAGTTCGTTCGAATCTTGAAGTGGGTTCTACCGTATCGTGGCGCAGGTGGGGGCGTATGATACCTTTCCGAATAGGAATGCAATTTTAACGGTGCTGAAAAACGGTATTTTTTGTGGAAAGTTTTATGTTAACATGTTTTCGAGCCATCATGTAATGATACGCATGGGTAATTTCGTGTGCTTTTCTATGATACTATGCGGTAATTATCGTTCAGATTTCCCGCGTGTTATCGGCTGTCGATGGGCGCCGATTATTCCACTTTTAATGTGCTTTTAAGTATTTTTTTTTTAAGTTTCGTATTTATGGTTATCTTACATCGGGATGTTTTTCTTTTAGGTATGTTTTTAGTTCGATTTATAAAAAGGTATAGTGGACATGATATTTAATAATTCATGCGTTGGATCCTTTTGACTCCAGGGGACAGGATTCTGTTATATTTTAGATAACGTTCGCCCAATCAGTAGTTTCATGGACTAGCAGACCGGATTGGCCTGCCCAATGGAGAGCGAGCCCAGCGCGGGACCCTTTCAACATATGATGCCCCGATGGAGACGGATACAGTGGTTAGACATAAGTGCATTCCATAAGCTTGGGGTGTTGTGTGTGCCAGTCCTTCACGGGCGAGGCCTCCGAAAACTGAGTGAAGCGGCCAATACAATTTGATTATCATCCCTCTTTCTCACTCAGACATATGATGAAATTAATTACCCCTCCGTGTGCGAGTCAACGTTAGGATTTGGCAGCGGTTAGTCCTCGAGAGTAATGACGGCGCTTCCCCGAGACACTTCTCTTCGTTGAAAAACGCGACGAATAATTTGTGATTCGTCTCCGAAATAGAAGAAAAATGCGTTTGGCGTTGTTCACGGGTAGAGGTTCACATCAGTTATCCACGCACCGTGGTGCAATGTCATCACTGCGCTTAATGAGGGTGCGTATTTATTTACGTATCGACGAGGCAGGGGCATTTTTCGCCCCCCCCCCCCCTCCAAAGGACACATTTTACGAGAAGCCCCAGAGCTCAGACTTGCCGATGCATAGTCATGACTGTCGTCATTCACTGCCGTAGTTGGTGCTCGTATATCTCGTTCGCTCTCGGGGCATGTCGAATTGTTCATTTTGTGGGTTCTCGTAACGCAGCGAGGTATTTTTGGGTTGAGCGAGTGAGTGGCTCTCGACGAGACCTGGGGATTATCGTGGACCTTTAAATCTGGGGAAATAGATGAGAGTAGGGAAGTGTCAAGGTTCCTTGGAGTGTCATTGGAATGGAGAGAAAATGGATTCGTTTGGATTCGAAAGGGTATTCCTGCCAACCACCGGATCTCATTTTTGTTAACTTTGAGTGAAGGCTTACCGGAAAAAAAACCTTAAAAGGATTCAATTATAAGTTAAATCAATTTCAATAATGTAAACAAAAAACAACCTAATTTGGGATATTTGGCGCCAGTGGAAACTATATTATTTTTTGTTAACACTTCTTCGTGCTTAATATAGTTTATCATATAGGCACGAGAGCGACGTTAACGAAATATCGGATAACTCGGAATAACGCTTATATCAGTGACGGCCTCTTAATGGCCATCTGGGTGTACCTTTAATTTTATGGCCATGATACCTTTTTACCGTCAACATAAGCGACAGGTTGTGTTTTATTGCGCATAGTCTGGCCCACCGAGCACTTCTCAAGGCTGGCCACTGCTTTGACCCCATCTTCCTCCGTGGAATACGTATGCCCATTGCAGTTATTGTTTCATTTGAGGTGAACCGCAGCGGCTGTCTCTCTGCACTTGGGAGGTGTCGCATAATTGAGGTTTCCAGCGAAGGTGGAGGTTTTCTTCACTGAAGACCCCGAGGCCGCCGAGGCAGTGAGTCATGACGATGACGCTCGATCTGTGGAAATGGCCTATGAACCATGATAAACAAATCCAAAGGCCACTCCGCATTAGGAGAACTTGCGGCTGCATTCATTAATCTCTGAATCATTTCCTTCCAAGTAGGACTGCGAAACGCTGGACGGCTTGATGATAATGTGCTTTTCTGACTTAGTTAGCTGTCCATTACGAAAGTTGTAAACGTTACAAATGAAATCGTAGCCAATCGATGGGTGGCTTTGTGATTTATTCATGAATGGAAGGCGAACCATTTTTATTCTTCTCCGATGCCGTTGAGGAATGCAGGAGATGTGTATCTCCTAATGGACCATCTCTCTTGGGAAAATTAAAATATGGTCGAGTATCCTTTCATCCCAGTTTTCCCTGATTACACTCAGCAAGGTCGTGCCTAATCCCCGAAGCCCTCGAACAGGAATCACAAGGTTACTGCGCGGAACTCGGCTTGGTAGTTCCTCGTTGTGATAAAGAGAGATCAAGGTTTATCTAATGGAAACGGATAAAACAGAGGTGAACCCATACTATGCTGGAGGGGGGTGAATGGTCTCTCTGAAGTTTTTATTGGTCACCGCTCATCAATTAGGTGCTGATAGATTTTTCGGCACTCAGTTTCGGCCGTGTCAGCCTTTATTCTTTGATCTCGATAACGTAAGACAGGGCCTAATGGTCTTAATTTCGCCTTAAATAAAGTCGTCATTATTATTATCGTCTCCAGGAAAAGTCATGAAATGAGTGCACACACATGCCGTTATTTCTCAATATATTTTTTTTTATAACTGCTGACTCGGCTCATTTAGGGAGGCTTCAAGACTGAAATCGTAGCATTGACCTTCGTGGACTTGTAACATTTAAATCGTCTATCGTGGATCTTTCTTATACCGAAAGATGAAAACGTTAAGGCACTCAATCGGTCGTATAGGATGCTGAATAAGCCGTTCGCCGTTGGTAATGAAATCGAAACCAAACTGTGTGAGTTTCCGCACTAAATCAAAGCAAAGGAATTCAATCTTCAGCGTATGGAGTGAACTAAAGTGTGAGGCTGCTTCGCCTTTGGGTTTCCTGCCGCGTTGCTTTGTGTGTTTGTCATAGGACAAAGCAATGTTGAGGGAAACCCGATGATTTTTTCGTAATTCCAGTGGTTTTTAAATAACTTTTGGAACATTGAGGTAATTACCAGGGCACTGCGGGGTATAACAGTTTTACACATACCTGTACCTACCCTAACAAAGCAGGTGCGGTCTAACCTTCAGGTTTCTAGGGTTTGTACGCCATTAAAATTCATCTAAAAATGGTTTCCCTGTACGGCGGTGACGAATTCACGAGGCATTGATTCAAATCTATGCGTGAATGACACGCGCTTGCCCAAATATTGATCCGATTTCCACGTGGCTTCTTAGATGCAGTTTGGTGGTTGAAACATTTTAATCGCGGGGATGCGTGCGACCGTAGTTGGCGCCGGAGGTCAACGTGTGTTGGACTCGTGTCTTCTCCCTCGAGGATTCAAGTAACCGCATGAATCGGGTCTGTTTCCCTAGCATGACGCCATCACCTACCCTCCCCTTGAAATTCTTGCTTTATTGTCTTGTGGGGGTGGGATGGGCTGGGTGGCGGTTAACCAACTGCGATGTCAAGGACGCGGAATTTCTTTTAACTTTCCTTGAGTCACGTAGGAATGGAAAATTAAGTATTCTGCAAAATGTAATCACACGATTTTAGAAAATGAAAAAAAAATCATCTCGGTTTCCTTACTCGGAAATCGCACGGTTCCGCCGTGTCACCTTCGGTTCGACACCTCTGCGCATTCCCGTTCCGAAAGATTCGCGAGCGCTCCCTTTTGGTTTCGATCGGAATTCGCGTTGTTCGGAATTCGCATTCCACGGATAATTTCGCCGCGCGAACCGCCACGAAACCTTCTATTGTACGATGAAGAAATTCTTGCGGAAAACCTAGTGCGTTCTTAAAATGGGTTGAGCATTCCCAACAAGTGACGCCCGTTTCTGTAAAAACAGTACCATAGGTAAATTGAAAAACCGCGCGTTCTTTATGCTGGCGCCCTCGTCCTTTTAAATCTCGGCTGTAATCTTTTGCGGCGAGGGGACATCGTGGTTCGTCCTTGTTTTCGTCGGTTGAAAACTCGTCCCAATCGGCTGCGTCGTCGTGAATTGTGATTTTCGTGGTGGCACGCCGTCGCACGCTTTTAGTGCTTCCGGTTTAGTAGTTTGGCATGCGCGGACGTTGTTGCAATTTCGTGGTTGTCGTGGGGGGGCCCCCCCCCCCCCCCCTAGGGGGAGACTCATTAAATGAGGAGAGACTGTTTTCCTTTGCCAAAAATATATTTCTTCTTTTTTTTTCGTCCCTTAAAGTTGCTATTCTGAGTGGAGACTCTTCCGGAACTTGGATTTTGGCGTCTCTTCACGACACGTCACTCGGTTTGATACGTAACTGAAGATCCACTTTGACATTATTTGTCTAATTGACATTTCGCTAAACGGCGTCGTCTCGCAAACATCCCAGAGTGTATAACCGGATACCGTTTCCCTTGGGGTGCGTGCTCTCCTGTTTGCTTTAGTTATGAATAAGTGCGGCAGAATGGCATAAAGGCTTTAAAATATGCCACATACTGCATTCATTGAAAAAATATTAAAACTTGTTTAGGCATGTTTATGAGCACCGAAATTATAAATAGGATGATATTTTTTATTTAAGCCTTTCTTTTTATATCGTGCAAATGAGAGTGGGTGCAAACCTAGATGACTCGCGGTTAATTGGAAAGAGACGTAGGTAGTGCTCCGCGCAACGAGGTTCGAATGTTGCGCATTTTCGTTCGCATCTGTGCGGTGTCGGATGGAGAAGGCGCGATTGGTGGGTTGTGTGCTTTGTGTTGGTGGGCGGTGGATGGGTGGTGGGGGGAGTTAAATGCGACCTCTTTTTCACCTTCCGCTCCGACGCCTCTCCCCGTTTCCCATTGGGAGCAGAAGACGACGAAGCAGCGCAAATAGCCGCTGCCCTTCTTGGCTCTCTGATGAGGGCGAGGGGGGGTAACTAGTTGGGGCGGCTCCAGCTCATTGTGTGCGCCAATCGACGACTCCTCAATTGACGGCCGGCCGTGCGGCCCGAAGCGGCGCTGCACAAAAGGCCCTGCACCGCCCCTCAAGTCCCTCCTCTTACCTCGTCCATTATTCCCGGCCCGCCACTTGGCCAGCCGCGGGCCCTGAGCAATTCGGACTGGGAGAAGGGGCCGCATTGTTGCTCGCTCCTGCGTCAGGACCGGATTTGCATCTGATTAGGGGCCGGCAAATTATGGTCGCCTCCCAAATCAAGTAGTGATTGCGTCTGGTGGTTGTTAGGGTGGGTCGTATTGTTGATTGATTGAGTAAAGTTAGCTCATCGGCCGTTTCAGTGTCATTCGAAATTTAGCCCTGATTAGTTGGGTTGGTGTTGGCCAATTTTTACATCCGTCTGTTATACAAGTGTGACGTAGGCATTAAGATGATGCTCGAAAAGGCTTCGTTTTACTCATGGTATTTTAATTTGAAGTCTTAATTGAAAATAGGCTGGCGACTATTTTGATAAGCTGTGCTCCTTTGCAAATAAAAGGAATGGCGTGGCGGATTAATTTCAGGGAAAACGAATTCATGAATATGGACTGTTTACGGTCGTGTGTTACTCTTCTTAATCCTCTGCTTCTGCTATTTCATTTTCGTAACCGATGGCTCATCTGTTAGCTGGTCCACAGTCCTCTGCGTCGTCTCTTCGCTGCTTTTGTGTTATAAAATGTCATTGTTATAATTATGGCAAGCACATTTCGCGATGAAAAAGTAGGCAAATAGATTTTGATGGATGAGCGTGCCTCCGGCTGTTTTGTCTTTGTCAACTTCATTTTATGGCTTTACTTTCGAGGTTAACGACTCACTCCTAGATTTTCTCGTTAACAGTACTCTGGATGGAGGCGCCAGAATGCGAGGCGTTAGGATATTTTCTGTAACGAACTTAGGGTGGCTCAAGCATCAGTTTAAAATATCTTGGTACAATTGTAATTTTTTGTATCTAGCATCTACTGCCAATGAAGCGAGAGTAAAAATTTAGACGCATAGGTTTTCCTTAGACAAAGTGGAATATCGTAGCGGAAAGAGGGTGGGTGTAATGCCGCGGAAGATTCTTTGCTAATGCTCTTCTTCCGAATGAGCGTACCGCGTAACAGGTCCGTAGGTTTTCATCCTTGTGTCGAACACGATGGCACATTTAGCTGTCGAATCGACGATGAAATCTCAGATGAGTTTAAGTGAACCTTCCACAAACATGGCAAAATTTAACTGTCGTTGGTTCTCAGGTTTCCTCGGGGCGTCAATGTACCTATAGGGACGAGCAGTTTCACAAAAATTTATCCCTCATTTTAATTTACTGCAAAAGCGTACTTCATTTTGTTCCTCGGCTTATTTTTTCGTTGAAAGCTAAGAATTTCAACGCACCGCGTCTGGATATAGATAGGTATGTTCCTCTTTGGAGATGCAAGTTTTCCAGATCAAGAAAAGATTCGTGGAAAAAACAGCTTCCTTTTTTACTTTGAAATTCCACAGAGCGACGCCAATTTCCTTCATCCCTCCTTCGAGCTCTCGGCTGGGGGATTCGCACTGCATAACTGGGCGGGGGTGCAGTAGGAAAATTGTCGGTCCCCCTCTCGCTCAGGTGCTGGGGAGGTCATCTTGGAGTCGCAGCGCACGCCTACGGAAGGGCGCGGGGCATTGTTGGGATGACTGTCTCGCCCGCCGCCGCGCCGCCGCTGGGCCGTTGCCATGAATTCTCCGAGCGGTGCGCGGAGATGCGTCTGTCTCCCGATCGTCCCGTTGCCGAGGAGGCCTCCGCGGAGTTGAGGGGCCAGTCTCTGTTCTCCGTTCGCGTTTCGTGTGTCCCCTCGAGCGTTGGTTTTTACTAATCGCCCAAGCTTCACGAATTCGTCCCCGTGCGTTGACGGCGACCGCAGTATCCAAATTTCCATTTTTCTTCCTTGAACTTCCTCTTTGAACGAGGCATTTCTTTGTTGTCAGCGTTGAAGTTTCATTTTTCAATAATTCTGTTCAGAGTTCTACTACAATCCTAACTAGAGTTATCGCTATCCGTTTGATTGGATTATGCAGTTTCTGTGCCCGTTCAATTAGTCGGTACATCCTACCTACGAGTACCATCTTGGTATCAAAACCTTGTATGATGCATTTAATTCTGATTTATCTATAGCTAAAATTTTAGTTCATTTGAATTCGAGGACCGTGCATAGCGTAATAAGGGCCTGTTGTGATTGCACACCTTTTTCCTGTACTCAACCCTCTCCACGACTTAAAATTTCTTCAGAGAGGATGAAGGGAATCTTTTTGACAGTGTGGTGATATAACGTCATGATTAACATCCCACCTACTTGGTTAAAACCCTGAAGTAGCTTGGTGTTGATTAGTTATTCCCACAGAAAATATTTATGAAAACACAATGTGAGCATGCTAATATTTGTAGTTCCGTTTTAGGTTAAGAAATAAATCTTTTTGGCCCCACTTCATTAAAAAGAGATTGATTAAACATAGAATAACAGCCTGAATTTGTCGGAAAAAGGAAAACTGAAATATAGGTATTCAGTGAAACAGGTGTTTCGGTGAATTTATTTAAAAAAAATATATTTCGATGCAATGTATCCCTACCTGCAGTACATCCTGGTGCTATCACCATTTCAGCGACGTCGAAGATGGTCCTTATCACATGCAATTTACAAATTAAATGATCATTCTGGATTCGAGATAGCATGAAATTTGTGGAAAATTATTTGAATGGTGACGGGGAGGAGGAGGAGGCTTCATTTTTCATTCGTTCATAGACCCCGTGATTTGTCCAAGGCGCGAAGTCGCCCTCTCTCTCTCTCTCTCTCTCTCCATGTCACCATCTCCCTTTTGTTTTAGCTTTCTTCTATCTTGGTTCGATAAGCAACAACTTTCTCCCTTCGTCTATGTGCGGCCAGGTGCGCTTCTATTTCGAGCCCTTGGAGCGTGGGTCAATAACAGCATTCATAACAGCGAGCCCACTTCCTTTCTCACTCGCACTTTCACGCCGTCCTCCCTCCGCCTTTGCTCTCTCTCTCTCTTTCTCTCTCTGGGAGACGAATGCCCCGCGGGCGCGGTCTTAGCCGCTCCGTGGATTGTTAATGATGCATTGCTCCTCACGCATGCGCAATTGGCGATGCCCTAACAGGAGGGAGTCGGGCGGGACGACCTCCCGGGCCGCTGTGAAGGGCCCGCCGCGTGCTTGGCGTGTGTTCTCTACCTACGTGGCGATGGGCGGAGTTTGTTTTGCTCCCGTCGTCGTCGGTCCAAGATGGCAGTCGGGCGCTGCGGTGTTTTGTCGCGCTGTTTGTTGGGCTGCCCGCCAGTTTTGTGTCTTGGAGGTGGCACGAAGTTTGTTTGGAGCTCATAATATTTTTTTTAAATGTAGTTTCCCAATTGTGATTCAAGTCGTGCCTCTAAATGTGACTGTTTTGTAAAATACGAAAAGATGGATGTTTGTAATTGTTTTGGTGAGTGTGAACAAATGTCGGCAGTATCCTCGACTGCGTAATGTAAATTCGTGATTTTTCCCATTTAATTCGCGGTCGCGTTTTTCAGAGTTCACATGAGAACGTGTTGTGGCACGCAAACATTGCGCAATTGAGAGCAAAATGTGTGTCCGTCATTGATTTGTATTGGTATTTTTTCATGTTTTGGAAACGTGTGTGCTGATAAATGTAAATTGGCCATACTAACATAGATATTTCTGAGTTAATAGTACATTTAACTCGTGCTAAATGTTTCAAAGTTGATATGTGAAATATACTTAATAGAAGGGTATCTGCGACTATTTAGGTAGATGAAATGCATTGCTTTTGTTGAATGCGGCGTTTTAACGAGATGGCGTTTGCAAGGGACCTGATTGACTTGAAGGTTCACATCGTTTTGCGAGTCATTTATGTACTAAATTTCTCCATAAACGCAAACAATTGTCAGAGTCAAATTATCAACAGTTGGAAAAGGAACTTGACTTAAAGTTCCCAGTGCTGCGATAAAGAGCACATTTTCCATCTGAGGAGATTTTCTGGAATTTGTTACAATGCACTTTCTAAAATGATATGGAAGAAGTAAACCAATTAAATCTCTAATCTAAGCATTATTATAACACTTAATTCCATTTCCTCCGTCTTCCTTCATTCTCGGAATCTCCAGTTCTCCTTCTCATTTCCTAGTACTCCCCTCTCCTGTTGCATTTAGCTGTCCCTCATTTCTTTTATAATTACTCCGGGTATTGACGAAATGCTTAGTGCCGTAATTTCGTAATTATTGTTATCTACCTACCGCAGAGAAGTTTAGCTTAAAGGTCCGTCAAGGAGGCCTCCGTGGGGTTTTCGGGTAACTTATGGGTGAAGGCACACGTGGGCCAGTTGATGAGCGGAACTTGATTGGAGGGCGGGGGGATCCGTGGGTCGAGGGGTCTTCGTCGGTCGGTGATAAAGAGGAGAATCAGGTTTCTCCGCTCTCCCAGAAACTAAGACACGACGGCGCGTTGTCGTCCCGTGCCCCGAGGATCGCAAGCAAATCAGCCGGGCTCCGCTATCGTCTCGTGAACCGTTTTGGTCTTCGTCGCCGACCCCCTTCTCCCCCCAACAGTTTCCTCCCCCGCCTTCTCTCGACCGAATAATAAGCGCGAGTTTGTGTCGCAATCCTCCTCAGTCCGATTCCACCCTCGAAAATCTTCACCGACCGGGTGACGGAGAGGGAGGAGAGGAGGGAGAGAGAGAGAGAATGAGAATGGAAAAGAGCTTGTGGAGGTCGATGACTCCTGGGATCGGAACACGTTAAGGGTCGTCCGTGCTCTCCTCCCTGTTTGGTTTGCCGTACATGCGCGTGCTTGTTTCCCCTCATTCATCTTCCTCTCGTCGTCTCTCCCGTTTCCCTCTCCCGTCGGGTGGATTTGGGTCGAGTTATGTAACACTTTGTAGAAGCCCGGGGGGGGAAGGGGGGGGGGTTCTCTCCCTTCTCCCCCCCTCCTTCCTTGGGGCCGTGTACATCGGCTGCGATAATGCGTCATTCGCGGATTGCGAGAAATTGCGTGTTCGGGACGTCGAGCGTGTTGCCATTTTATCGTTTTGCGTTGTTGTGAATGCGATGCGCTGTATACCTATGGGTGTACTACCTACTCCGTGCGGTGTGAATTCGATGTTGCGGAGCACGTGAATGTGATGTGGGATGTGACATTGGAATGTCGTCCGCTTCCATCGAAATGATTCGACACGTCGACCGTTTCGCGATTTTCAGTTTGCAAAGATTTGGTTTCATTCTCGATAATAGCAAAAAAAAACGGTCGTCACTTCCCGGTCATTCGTCGAGTGCGGATTATGAGCGTGTTGGTACATCTCGGCTTAAGAATAATTTTTCAAAAGTTTTTTTGCGGTAAATTTCTTTGCGATTTGAATCCGATATGCGCAATATAAATCATTTCTGCGACTCGAATGCTGTATTGCGTTGTACCTAATATCTCCCGTTTCCACTACCAGCGCACCGACCATAGTGCGTACCATCGTGAGCATAAAAACCCGTGGGGAGCGCACATTCTGGACACCGGAACACTCTTACTTCCGAACGCTGCCAACTTATCATGGTATCGAAACACGATTATCGACAAAGGTAGACGCGGGCAGATGAAATGGACAATGATCGGACGAGATCTTCTGGTGACTGACTGATTCTTCAATTTCGACGATTTGGTTGATTCAATTCCGTCTGTATTGCAGAATAATTGATTTCAAAACTAGGAATTCTCGTTTCATAAGCAAACATTCTTATTAGTGTGAGCCAGGTTTCATAAATATTCTCTGAACTAGAGAGAGCAAACCGACAGTTGCGGAAAATAATTTTGGGTTACTTTTACAGGTACAAAGTTTCATTTCCATTTACTTTTAAAACATTTTATGAGTTTAAAACATACAAAATAGGTATGGGTCTACTTAATTCTGACATTAGAAACGCGCTTTTCACTTGTTCATTATCAGCTTCTTAGAGAGGGTATCACCGAGTTACGCTAGTAATGCCATGAAGACCCTAGGGTCTTTTACTTGATGATCATGTAAGAGGCAATGGGAATGCGAGTATTTTGGTTACCTACGTATTTACGTGCGATGGAAGTGGAAACGAATCATTAATGTGATGCGTGAGATGCGAAATGCAGCGTTGCCCATTGCGATCGAAAATTCAGCATCGGCCGTTTTTCGACATTCATTTAAAATGAAAATAAAACAAAGCCACGTTCGCACTCTAGCATCGCACGGACGAGTCGCATTTCTCCCGAGTCCGGATTCGGAGAGTGTCGGTGGGTTGGTTTGCCCTTGGATGATTAATTTTTCAACGAGTGTGTGTCGTGCGTGCGTGGGTGCGGAGGAGCAGACAGGGTTTGAGTGTTTGGGAGCGGGGAGGGCGCGGGGGCGGAGGGGCATTCAGTTTGTTGTGCTCGGTGCTCTGCTTCCGCCCACCCGCTTCTTCGCTCGCCGAGGTCCGCTCTTTGTTGCCCCTTCCTCCTCCCCCATCGTGCTCCTCCCGGTCGTTCCCCCTCGTTGGGGATCCCACGTCGCGTCGATGACTCACCGCGAACTTTCGTTGAGGAAGGGAGTTTGGAAATCGCAGCTGGCCTCCGGGGGACATCCACCGGCGCCGTGGGTGTGCACCGGAAACTTAGCAGGGAATGCGCGCTGCGTAAGTGTGGTGGACAAGTGGTAAAATTGGCATTCGAGATAATGAGCGACATTTCCTCGGACCAGGGGTACTCGGATTGCCTTTCAATGCCTTTGGAGTTAAATCTTCAGTTTTAATTAAAGGTTCGTATTGCTTCGCTGGTTGGTGTCAACGGCCTCAATTCCTGATTCGTTTCCAAGGGAGTGAAATTATAATTTGGAATTATTCCGTTTTTTTTCGTAGGCGTTGAAATGACCAAGCACGTGTTTCGGATGGGGCTCTCAAATTACGGGCTGAGTTATTGAATTAAAAATGTGGTAAAATCATCTTCCTCCAAGCATTATACTTAAGACACGGATAAGTTTACCTATATTTTGTATATTTTTCACAATAGTAATCCCCTTAAGATATCTTCAAAACAGAAACATGACCGATTTCATCGAAACCGGAGCACAAAGACAAAACTTCACTAGAATTCACATAATGATGACACCTTTATATGTATAATTTAAACTAATCCGTTTTTTAATCAGGGAATTCCTCAATTTCACATCTCCTTAGTGAATTTTATCCTCCTTCATTATTATTAAGCGCTTTTATTTTTTATCCTACTAACTAAAGGGTTGCTATTGCGACTAGTTTTCAACGTTTAGGAATTTCTAGTTTTATTCCACCCCTTCGACAAATCGAAGTTCTCCGAAAGAGCTTTTTTCAGCCATATCCGGAAATACTGTGACTAGGCGGCTGTGGTGGGACGTAAAATTAGTCATATAGGCTTTATTCCCTCCAATGTGCTTAATATCATTTCCTTCCTCTACCTTGCGTACTCAACATTTTCCCCTCAATCACAGTCATGAAAAATCAATTTTACCACTCAATACGCCCTGCATGTACTTTTCTTGCCGCCTTTGAATATATCCCAAGAAATATCTTTCTTCTCTTACCGAGCCTAGAACGTACTTCGTTTGTTTTTCTTTTCGTCCATTTGTCCATCTCCTCCACACTCATATTTCAAAAGCATCCAACCTACGCTTATCCTCTTGCCTCAAGGGCCACATTTACGTGCCGTGCAGTACAACTCTCCATATCAAGGTTTGCGCTAATCGTTTCTTTATCTCTTGACTCATCGTCTTTCTCATCAACACCTCTCCTTCATAAAAGTTTCTTTACCCAACACAACTTTCTCCTTCTAATATCTTTACCACTTTGCCCGCCTTCGTCTAAGACACTTCCTAAATAGGTGAACTGTTCTACTCGATTCTACTGTTCTATCGACTGCTCTAGTTTATGCCCTCCAAATTGAATGTTTAAGTTATCCTTCCTCTTTATTGAGACCCACATTTCCTTGGTTTTCTTCTCATCGACTCTATTTCATACATATCACGCTGGCTCTGCGTTGCACCGAGCAATTGGTCGATTGGCTAACTAAAGTTTTACCGTCCGCAAATTCGACCGACTTGACCAATTCCCGACCTGCATTCCTTCTTAACTCAGGTCCATTCCCTGTCTCTCTTACCATTTCCTCCTTCTATGCGTTGATAAGTACGGGCGATAACTGACAACCTTGTCTTACTCCTCTCCCTATCATTGCCCATTCCTCTTCTCCATCAGCTTCCCTCACCTGTGCCGTGAGAGACATGTATAGGCTACAGATGAGTCTCCTATCTCCCTCATAAGGTACGCTCATTAGATTTCCCCCGTTTACTCGATCAACCGCATTCTCAAATTCGCGAAGCACACAAATACATCCTAGTTACATTTACAAAAACTTTAAGGGAAGAAAATTGTACTAAAATTTGTGGTTTCGTTTATCGCATTTTATAAATCTCATGCCCTACCATTATTGCTCAAATTTAAAGGAAGAGCCGGGGCCCGATCTTTCTCCTCGGTATGACGTGTGATAGTTGCTGGTTGAAGCTTTATTCAAGTAGTTTCTCTGTTTCGATGTCGAAAGATTAATTTGGTTGCATCATACTTAAAATTTGTCTTCCGAGTTACAGCTCACCAAGGTTGAAATGGGAGGACAGAGGTCTCTGTGGAGTCGAAGTACTTCCTAAAATTTATCAAACTTTGCCCATGTCGACATGGTTATACCATATGGCGTTTTCAAGATAACGGTGACATTCGTTTTGGGAAGGCAGTCTCTTGGGAACCCCGTTCAGACCGAGCAAAAGCCTGCTCTGTGTTGAATTATTTGATGCTGGCAGTCACTCAATTTGTAGATTTGATCGAAGAAGATCGGGCGGATAGATCGACTCATCAAAGGAAACCGCAGCGTGTACGTGATTTGTGTTCAAATATGGTCCCACTTATTGTAAACAAGATTTTCAACTGTTATGTGAACTGTTACTGAAGTCATAAGCGGTGTTTCCTTTAATTCCGTTGGCCCGTAATTCAATCTTGGGTTCATTATTTTACACGTTAACAATCATTGAGGCCCTCAGAAGACCTTAAATGTAGAATGTGCTATAAGTGATCCCTGTAATTGAAAGAACCCGATTACAGGCTGCATTTCGGACAGCTGTTCGCATTCTGCTGTATGGCAGTGGTCCCATTACTATCTTCTGTTAGTTATAGTTGGCAAATAAAACGGCCCTGCTCTCAGTAGATGGAACAAAAAATATTTGAAAAAGTGAAACGCTTCACGTGACCATAACCTTCATTTTTTTATCTGAATACCACTAGCAAATTAATTGAGATCAAGGATTTATTATTTTTGGTCATTGTGTTGCATACCTAAAGTAAATTCCAATCTTTGAAATTTTATTAACGCGTCTGAATTCTGATACTTTAAATTCATGCCAAACCGAAGTTGAGAGCAGCACATCCAAACAATAGGGTCATTAACCTATGTATGTTCGGGGGACTGCTTACGGAACGTTTAGCATTTTTTTTAGTTATCCCGCCGACGCTTGCGATCACGCGCCTCTTCATTACATCGCCTCACATTTAGGTTGGTGTTGTAATCTTAAAGTCAAGGAATATCTGTGAAAACATAGAGTATTCGGCTGGATAATTACCATCGACGCAAATGGAGCGAGTATGATACTGAATAAATGTGAAGAAATCTTCGGGTTTAGTAAACATTGAAGTAATGATCAAAGACTTTTGTCTCAATAAAGGTCAGGTATAGTTGTCGCCTAATACGTGCTCGTGGCGAATAAATCTATTTTTGGGATGGGGAATGGTCTCCCTGGCAGGATATCCTGTCAAGCGGAGCGAACGGAATGCTGTTCACTAAGGGTCTTGTCTGGACCAAAGGAATTTTATAGGCATTAAATCTTGTCTTAATGCCTCATACTATTAGTCTACCGTTTCCCATCTGCGGGTCGGAATGGAAATCCCATTGGACCATATCTGGGGTATCAATACGTAGCCGCAAGTTGTTGTTCCTGGATCCCAATTCCATAGGTTCTCGAAAGATGCGTTTCGAGTGAAGCGGAATGACTTTTTTTTTGCCATTTATATCCGGCGTACGCACCGACCTACTTGAGATTCCTCGGCCCTCCCCAATGGTGAAATTTGACAGTGAAACTGACCTTTTCACTCGAAGTGTTTTCATCTGTCGAGAAGTGAGAGGTTATCTAGGTCCCTCTTGGGTGGTGCCGCATATTTGCTGACCCATTTCGTTTCTTTCTAGGCGGTGATTATGATTACAAGAAGTAGGATTTGGCATAAGTATTTCGTTGATTCGGTAATGAAGAGCAGTTTTTTTTTTGTAATGTGGGACTGCGAAAGGTCGGGAACTTCCCCATTAGAGCAAGTCCAGGAATACAGTCTTTAATGGGTTACTCTGGCCACTAATAATGGATATCTTTCAGTGAGGGAAATCGATAGCGGAAAATTGACAGCATTGGATAAATTTCAATGACTATTAAGGAATAAACGGAAGTCAAGCAGAAATAGGATGTTTTGGGAATCCATGAATAAAAGTTTGGTTAAAAAGAAAGATCTACGTCGAATGTTATTAGATTTCAACTTCCGTGTCTATATCCATCTTGTGTTTGGGTCCGATCCTTGATTAATTATTTTCCCATGCTATAATTTCTGTGTCGCGTCGATCAACGTATTTTGAAGACTTTGAGCGCCTAAGGGAATCCCATTGAATATTTTGAGACTGAATTTTTATTCGAAGTTGACTTTCATCGGAGCTCTTGTTCAGTTCAGAAAAGGAGTAGTTTGACAATTAAGAATCCCTACCAAGAGAAGCCTCGTGAGAAACTCTGAACTGGCGCTAACGCGTGAAAATCATTGGCCGGCCCAAGTGAGAAGCTCCTATTTACCTCACGGGCTCTGGGCTGGAATTGGAGTATACGAGTATATCTTTTTCTTCCTTTTAATTTTTTATAATTTTACGTACTTCAAACCTCATGTTTCAAAATATTTATGGTGGCAACCGGATATGAAACTAGGTCTCAATTAACTCTATGGAGAGTTCCAATGGAGAATAAGGACCAGACGTGGTAAGTGTCATCACTGCAGACCGGCTTAGCAAATCAGACCTCGTGGCCAGAAGACACCAGGCCAAGACGGCGTTCAATAAAAAAGCAAAGGTCCTCTATTCAAATAACATCAGTCTGATCATCAGCCAGCTCCGTAAACTCCTCGTTTTTAGACTTGTTGAGATTGTTCCGCTGTGGGGCTCTGAAGCGTGGACTTGGGGGAGGGACGAGCAGCTTTTGAAATGTGGTGTTACTGGAGAATGCTGGGGGTTCGAGAGGTAGACAAGATTGAATAACGGAGCAGTAGTGGGTGGGTAGACGAGTAGCCGAGCCTGGTGGGGAGAGCGGTGGAGAGGAGTGTGGATTGGACACATGTTGCGAATCCCCTGACATCTCAACCCTACTGGAGGGTGTAGTTGAAGGGACAAAGGGGCAGGAAAAGAGACTATAATTGATCGAACAGCTGCTGAAAGACGCTGGCTGGCCGAAGCATTGAAGGGGCCAGCCGGGAAACGATCGGACTGGGGAAAATATTTGTTGCAAACCAATCTTCGGATTGAAAACTAAAATAATATTTTACTTGTTATTCCTTCATTTTTGGAGACCCTTCCTCCATCAAAATCGTTCAGGGGGTCTCAAGGGTTCCGCCTTCCCCCCCGTGTTGGCGCCCCTGGGAACCCCATGAACTGGAGCTATTCTTCTCTCTCAGGAACGGTAATCGTGGATTCGTCATGTCTATTGCCTTACTGTCGTCGTGTGTATTCACCGTATCTACGGTTCTCGTAACTTCTTCTGAGCGTCTTTTATCCCATGCTCCTGTTCAGTCTATTCCACCCAGTTATGTTGACATCGAGTCACCGCGGAGGGGAGACCGTTGGCCAATCGGCGCGTGGGAAGTGGGCCGCCTTTTCCTCTCTTCATGCATCTTGCTCTCCCCCTCCCTCTCTCTCTCTCCTGGTTTTTCTCATCTCCTCCTCTGGTCCCCAGGTCCAGTCCTACCGCGAGGATGGTCTCTTTTTTTCCCGCTCTTGTTTTTCCCGTATGGGTTCATTCACTGTATTTTTTTCCTTCGGTTCCTCTCTCTCTCGCGAGATTACCGTTGTGCTTCGGGATCCCCCTGCTGACGACTCCGGAGGAAAAAATTCTTACTTATTTTTTTCCGTGTCTCCTCTCTCTGTCTCCGTGTGTGTCTTTCTCCCTCGGGGTTTTTGCGACGGTCCATTCGGACGAGGTGCGCGGGACTCCATTTCCGTCACGAGGTGTTTTCTGGGTCGTCAATTGGGCTAGAACTAGGCGGGCGGGCGGGCGGTGGGGTTGAATCGTGGGGTGGATGATCAAGTTCATCCGCCGTTATCTCGTGATGAGTGGGGAAATACCTACGATCAGGTCCACGAGTGATCACTCGCGGGAGAAAGCCTCCAATTTTGGCGAAATTTCCATCATTTAAGGTAACGGCGCGGGTTTAAATATGGGGGAGTACCTTTTCTCCCTGACCCAGGGTGTGTTGTTGGTGGTCGCCTTGGAGGCAGCGGTTCCAAATTGGGAAAGGTTCCTGGTTTGGCGTAGCTAGGCTATGGCGTGCCCCGTTTGTGATTGCATCACGGGAATGGGAGCAACGACGGAGATTTGAAGTCGGAATATCAGGCATGGCTTGATTTCTACGCGTGTGGATGGTCGCGAATTCCCTTCATTGACATTCCGCAGGATCTTTTCACTATGGTCATTTTAAATTTCTCTTCGTGATTTTGGGTCTGGTGTGTGTCGTCCAACTAAATGTTTTAGATTCGAAACGCTTTAGCGCCACTGTCGTTGATGTGGTCAGCCTATTTAAAAGTGGTGATTCGATTCAAAATCACTTATGTTAGCGGAACTTGAAAGCACCCATTCCCAAACTCACTCTTCGTCAGTTCATTGTAATCTAGTGTTACAAATTTTATTTAATTGTTTTCGCACATACTGCTATGCGGTGCTTGTTCACTAGTATTTATAAAAATTCGAAGCTCTTCGATCAATCTAACGACGTTTCAAAATCCTCGAGCCGTTGTCTTAGATCTTTCTCGAATCTCTAGTTCGAATAGAATAAAGGCGGTCGAGAGAAGGTCGAGATTTCCGGAAAATGCCGAAAAAGTGAAATTTATCCAGTGCAGATGAAGATGCATCAATTTTTTGTTAAACTACGGGAAAGACATTATGAAACAGTATCTTTTTCGGTCTCGAGAGAGTCATCGAAAACATGTTTACGTGATAATCGGAAATGCACAAATCTTGTCTGGATGCAAGTACAGCAGCAAATAACCATCCGTTTCCAAAGGAAGGATTAAACTGTCTTGAGAAATGTTCACATCCAGTCACGTGAGTAACCCTTGAAACCGTCCAGAGGAATATTTATGGAATGAAGAGTAAAGTGAAATGAAGTGCTCAATTCAATTGATCGTCTCCTTCAGTTTTCTAGCGATAGTCCAAGCCAATCTTTTTATGTGTGCCCATTGAAACCATTAACCGCATTTCTTCCATTCCGTAAAGTCTGCTGGGGGCGATTGTTTTATTGCAGTCGGGAGAACTCGGTGTATCAGAAAGCGGTTGTATCAGTAAGTGCCTAATGTGTAGAGTCCCGCCATCTCCACAAATGAGAAAGTTTTAGGGCCGCCATTGCGAATACTACGCAGTTGGGTATTTTTTTTATCAGGTTCCACGGAGGAGGGCTATACGGAGGATATTACGATATCCGATCTGGTCGTGATTGATTTTATTTTTGTTTCACATCGGCACCCCCATCCTCTCGCTCTCTGCTGGCCTTGATTGTCTGAAACCGGAGGAGTCCCAGATTTTGAGTCACGCCGACTGGGAATTAGGAGTGTCCCCCCCCCTCTCAATGGTGGCGAGTCTTGCTCTATTCAATGTGATGCGTCAAGCCATGCGTCGTGCAATCTGATCGGGATCTCTTCTCGGAATGCGTGGCGGGGACGGGGGGATGAAAAATTAAACGAATTTTTATGCAAGCCATTGGCATAATTGGGAACTTCCTTGAAATGTTTTCATTTACTCCCCGTGCGTCCCATTACTTGCATTCGTAATACGGGTGAATGGTTTAGTGGTAGACTCCTCCAAGTTAATTAAGTCAATTCGTATTTCGCGTAAACGCATTCTCTTAATTTCATCAACACGAGTTTTCCCGACATGTTTGTATGCTTTTTTATCGGTGGTAGTCGCAGCTCTCTGTGTTTGGTTTTAATGCAGGCGATGAAGAGCCTTAGTCTATGTACTTACTTTTTATAAACCTGGGTTTTAAAGCAATTTCTTTTACCTCATGACGGATACTTTAATATGAACTGATAGGTGTCGTTCGCGCGTCGTCACTTTCCACTTCACTTTGTCCAACCGAGAATGCGAATCCCAATTAAGTTGAAGCAAGGTTTTATGCTCTTTTTGAGGTGATTGCCGCAGGGGTTGAAACTCGCAGTCAGGGCACGCGTATCCCCGAGTGACCTCTTGTTTCCGTTGCGTCTTTGGATCCGGTCCCCCACCCCCTTCCCCGGATGAAGAAGATTTTAAGTCTTCGGTAGCGGTGACGACTGGGCCGTGTGCTCGTTCACCTCTCGGGGGAGGTGTGTCTTTATGCGTGTGGTGGTTTTAAGAATGGAAACCTATCGAAATGAATTTGAATGGTGGCCATGTGAACGAGGCATATTTTTTTTTATCAAATGACCTTTAGCCTGCTTTTATTTATCGACTTGAGCAGTTAGTTGGCCTTGGGATATGAGCCTTAAGTGCCGAAATGGTGGGCGTGGGTGTATTAACACGGGCGGAACGGTTTACATTTCGATGAGTCCCCTTTTGACCTTCATTCAAATGATTGCCGATCGGGCGATTCTGTATCGAATGAGTGAGACTCGTATCTCGTTCCTCGAATCATATCGCTCGAAAACCTTTTCGTAGGTAATTGTCGGGAAAGTCGTTGAATTAATAACTTGTGAAACTATTCCGAGCTGAAGAAGCGTGGTGAGCGTCAGTGAGTGACCTTAGCTGTTGAGCTATTGAGATGCATGGGTTGAGAATGTAGAAAACGAGTGCGAAGAAAGATGAGAATCGTCGAGGATTGAAATGTGGTGGGGGATGAGAGGAAGTCGTTAGAAGAAATTAGTAGGTGGCAGAAGAGGTGAGCTGAGGAGATGTTGAGAGGTGTGGCATGTTTGGAGGCCGTGTTAGGACGGAGAATGCTGGGTAAGCGGGGTAAGGAAAGGGAGTGACTTTTTGGATGGCATGAGTAGTGCTGCTAATAAGTATGGAGGACTGAAGAAGAAAAAATAATGTAGGTAAAGGTTAATGCTTTAGGAAGTCCACGTGATATTAGAGCTATCAGAAAAATAATTTATTAAACAATTGAATTTTACACCACCTGTTGTTCCTTATTTTATAGTCTTAAAGTCTCTCTATGTAAGAAATTGTACGAACATAAGGTAGGTTTAAGGTTAAGGATTAAGGTAGGTTTAACAAGGTACGTAGGTAGGTAGGTTTAACAAGGTACGTAGGTAGGTAGGTTTAACGAACGTAAGGTAGGTTTAAGGTTAAGGATTAAGGTAGGTTTAACGTTTTTGTGTGTTTTATGTATGAATTGAAAGATAGATACCTGTTCTTACGCGTTGGGATTTTGTTGGAGGAGATGTATTTGAAACTAAATGTTATTTTCAGATGAAAGTGTGGAAGTTCTTTGTTTTGTTTATCTTATTTTTGTTATTATTTATTTCACCAATTTTTTGGTGACAGAAGTGGAGATAAAAAGCATGTGGAACCAGATAAAAAATGATACAGGATGAGTATTAGGAAGTCCACGCAAAGTAATATACGTGTAAGTTGTCAGGAACCATCCAAGGACTACTTTTTAATAGGTATACTAACTGTGATGATGAAGGTATGCGTGTTTTTGTTCGGCAAAAAGTTTGGATCCCAGTTATCATACACAGTGTGTAAATAACAGTCGTCGAAATTAACCGACTCGGTGCATCAATTCGTGTTCGTTATGCAGTTCAGATTACTTTTCGGGCTTCCTTAAGTTCGCAGATGCGAGCTCGCAAAAAAATAACAAATGAATACGCTTATGCTTGTTTTCAAATTGCGGGGGGGAGGGAGGGGCGCTGGGACCCTCGCGATCCGACTCGGCGGCGTAGGGGTCGCAAAAAAAAGTGAAATCGCTGTCGACGAGTTAGTAGTATAAAAGTGCGAGGGAGCGGGGAGTGGTGGGTGGCGGTCGGTTGACGCGTGTGAGAAAGGTGTGCGTGTGTGTAAAATAGAGAGAGTGAGGAGGAGGATATACCGTGAATGCGAGTCCCTCCCCCCCCTTCATTTTCACCACTTCTTTTCTCCCCCACTCCGACCCGGATTCCGGAGTCGCTGCCCTCGATCCCACCTCCCTCCTCCTCATTCCGTCCCCTCCCCCTCCCCTCCCCGCCGTGCGGG
>LYUA01000073.1:130082-146941 GCA_002093875.1 Calopteryx splendens | reverse complement strand
CATGCACGCGAGAGTTCGTTTGGTGGAGGGGAAACATTTTGGCGTGCCTTTGCCTCTTGTCTTGCCGCGGGCGTTCCGTGTCTGCTCGAAATTGGCGTTTTTACTCTTCGTAAACTCATGTAGTTCTCTTTCATCACATGGGCATCAGTGTGGAAGATCCATTCTCACCCGATGTACCGGGAATTTCTTTGCATCCGCGGTGGTTTCTGGCGTTACACTGCGTAGGTAAGCGGATCATGGCGAGTTTGATACCGAATGCGTTTGTCGTGTTCGAGGAGTCTCACATCGAAGCCTGGGTGCTGAGTAAAAACTTTCTGTGGAAGTGTTTTTTAATTCGTCGCCTTTATAGTTTCCGTAAGCTTATAACTGAAGCGTATTCGTCGAAATAAGCCGGGTATCACGTTCATCTAAAAGTTTAACGTAGTTGGGTGATGCGTGCGTGGACTGATCGCCTCTTCCCAAAATGGTGCTCAGGTATTAGCCAACTGATGCCCTTACCTACCGGATGGTCTCTTGTATAATTATCGCGTCAATAGCTGCCGCGTTTTTTAAGAGCCAGAAAACCAGGAAGTCTGTTCAAATAACAATGTCGAGTAAGGTAATAGGCCTATGAGAAGCATAAAAATACATCACTTTTAGAACGAAATAATACATTCGCCAGTGGGAGTAAAGTAAATAGTAAACAATGTAATTGATAGACAATGACATAAGATTTCCTGAGAATATGAAGATATTAAATCTTGTGGTAAGCTTAAGCAAGGATCGGTTGCAGATTTGTGTTGCTTCGTTGCAGTTTTTTTATCCAGTTTTTTCCTTGCCCCCGTTGGAAAGGTTTCGTGGAGCGATTGCGTTAAAGGGCCCACACTTTGATAATCATGGAGTAACAAGAATAAGTGTTAAAGGTGGTGCGTATGATGTTATTACTTTGTTTTCTTTCTCCCGTCAGGCCTCACTTAAAATATGCCTCTTGTATATTAGGCCCTCACGAAGCGGGCTTAATTGCCGAATTAGATCGCGTTCAGTGAAGAGGAGCTAGATTTGTTGTAACGATGCTATATTAATAATCATCACTGGATTATTTAAAGAATTTGGTTGAGAATCCCTCGCCGACCGGTATTAAAATTATTAGTTAAATTTCTTACATAGAATTGGAAGCTGGTCTATTTTCTGATGATGTTATACTTTTTCTTACTAACCCCATCGTATCACGGTAGAAGAGATCACTGAAATAAGATCAGAGATATAAACTGTAAAACGGACAGTTTTCTAATGTCATTTTTCCCGCGAAGACTATGAGATCAGAATAATTATCCTTATCATTAACTTCTTTAATTGCAAAGCCTACTAGTAGCTCGTCTTACATACGTAGAGTAATATTTTATGCTTAGAAATATAGTGCTTTTGAAGCTGTTGTTAACATCATCACCCTGTTATCAAGGGGCGGAAGAACCCTGTCCTTCCGTCGCTTGAATTTTACAACCTCACTATGTGATTCTAGCATTCGTGTAACGTAGTGTTTTAACCGTGCATATATTGTTTGGAAACCCCTGCTGCACTCTCCAGCGGTGGCTGTAGATGTACGTAATTTAGATAAGATTAAGATAGACTCGGTTTCAGTGAGCGAAAGAGCCAATTAGTGGCTGAAATACTCCTCTGCATCCATCTCTATATTTTTGGAGCTCTTTTCAATCGAAAGTCCATCAACTCTTGAGAAACGGGCATAATAAGTATGAATCGAAAATGAGCCGTTCCCCCTCACCCTAACCCCAGTTGTGGCTTTCTAGAGCTTTTTTCCTATTTTTTTAAATTTAAGTTGTTCAGTATTTAAAATCGGTTTGGGTAGTCGGCGACTTCAGGGTAGAACCGTCAAATCTCCGAAAAATCATTAGTTCAACTGCCCAACAAAGAAGTAAGTTTGATCAGTCAAGTGCTTAACAATGTTGGTAAGCCCTCTCGTCTATTGTTACTAAAATAGTCTTGTGGTGAAGTTATGTCTGTTCCATTTTAATTCCGGTTCCCGTTCTTTTAAATTCCAAGAGTATATATATTTTCATCCTTTTACACCCAAGAGATTTTTTTAAAGTCGTTGGCAAAATACGGATGACGACAAATGCAGCCGCTTCGATTGACCAACTGCGGAAAGGGGGTGAGAGTGCACACATACATCGCAGTCCTCCCACCCGGTCCGGAGCACGTGATCGTTTCGAAAGAGGCCTCGGTCGCGACCGTGGCTCCACGCTTTTTTAACTGTCTGTTTCCATCCCTTGGGTCGCGGTTGGTGCGGGAGGGAAGGGGCGCCGGCGCCTTATTTCTCTCCCGCCTCTCGTCATCGCGTCCATAACGGACTCGAAGGATGGGGATCTGCTCTGGGAAAAAGGGGATGGGGGGGCCAACGTAATGCGAATTCGGGAAGATTTTTAGAGTGAAATTCTCATTCTACTATGATCGTTCATCACGTGTAGACAGAAATACAGACAAAGCAATAATGAAAGAAAATATCAAAGGCATTGAAGCTAATGGTGGACATATTTTTGGCGTTCGCTTCGCAGATGATATCCCCAACAAATCGCAGACTCTGGAAAAGAAATTAATTAGATGTTAAAAAGGGTTATCTGAAATCCTAAAAGATTTAATTGGAAGATTTACGAAAAGAAAACATATTTATGGTGATAGGAAAGAGAATAGGAAATGTAAAAGCCGATTTAATACTAGGTAATACAATTTTGGATTAGGTTAAATATTTCTGCTATTCAGGGAACATCATTAATGCCGGGAACTAATGTGAGAGACCGAAATTAAGAGAAAAATAGACTTGGTAAAACATGCATAACAAAACAAAAAGAATTCATTGGTGAATAATTATGTAAGCATGGATGACAGGATAAAGTTCACCAAACTGTTTTTTTGAAGCATGTTAAAATGCGTTTGTGAGCCATGAACAATTAGTAAACGGGAAAGGCATAAGGGAGTGGAAATGTGGATCTGGAGGAAGCTAACGAGGATAAGCTGGGTATATAGAAAAAGTTACGAACGAGTTGTGGAAGAAGCGAAAGAAAGTAGAGCTTTTGGAAAAAATAGGAACAAGAAGAGCAAAACTGATTGGCTATGTAGCTGGACATATCAATTTTTGACAAACATATTCGGAGGATAAGTGGTATGGACCAATCCATCCAGAGCTGCATTCTTCTAAAACATATAGAGGGAGATGGATTTCGCGTCGGACGGCAGCTTGAACGAAGCAGCGATGAAGAGAGAGAAACGAGAGACTATTTCGACAAGGCATTGATGATTAGAAGCTGATGACGACGGCGCCTCGGGTCGCACCGCTTCCCTGGAGAGATGCTTGCGTCCATGGCGTGGTGTGTGCAGGTGGCATAATTTATTATCAATTGTCCGCAGTCGCATTCCACGGGAATTCGAAGCGTAGACCTGGGTCCCTCTGCAGGGCGATGCGCGAGCGCACGTGATCGGATTCTGACGGGTTTAAGGCTCCCTCGGCCATCCGTATTCGTGGCGTCCCCCCAACGTTTCATCTCTGCATATCCTGCTGTTTCGAGACAAGAGATCCCGACTGGGTGCTCGAATGTCCCGTGAAGCGATACTAATACATTTGCTTGAAGGAGAAGGAAAAAAAAAGATCGAGCTCGAGTCGAGTCGGCTGTCGTTTTCATTCTCTTAGTGAGCTCACCTGGTGGCAGCGTGACGAAGTGGATTACGGGAACGATCGGGTTTCCCGAGGCGGTATCTAGATGGGAGAGGAAATGAATGACATGGTTTTCGGAAAGTTTCCTCGAGGAAGCGGGACTGCTCAATCCTATTGTGCTGTAAGTAATTAGAAGTCAATTCTCGTTTTTAGTTGAATGCGTGCGACCCGGAATTTAGACGAATGTTGTTTCATTTAGCAGATTTCCGCATAACCTTGGTTGCATCCTAATGAGATTGTTACGAAAGGACGGTAATCCAAACGCTCTCCCCCGAGTATTCTTTCCGAGTTTGGTTTCTGCGCCCACTCCAGCATGATGTGCTGTGGTGCATTCGTCATTTTACCGAAAAACCGGAATATTATATATTATGTTCGTGAATTTCTTACTTCGTACTCGGTGGGCTGTGGTTTCCGACTGCTGCGATCGGGAGAGCAATTCAAGTAAGGACTCGGAATTGTCGATAATGACGAAATTTTGACGCCGTGGTCTCGATGAAACATCGATTTTTGTACGAAACCCGGGAAATGTCGAAAATTTGACGTCGGAATTTCGTCGTTGTTGAGGATTTTACAATATCCAGTACTCGGGTGTGTCACCCCCTTGTGACACTCCCAGAGTTTACGCCAGATCGTGAAAATTAACTTCTGTGTCGATCGACGAGCCGAGTCGTGTTGTTAGAATGATTCCGCCATCCCTCTCGTCCCAAATTCACAGCATCAGCCTTAAATAGCACCATTGGTATCGATAATGCGTGTATTTCATGATGGTAAATGTGTTATAGAAATTAAATTTCAAAAATTTCGCGGTGATGAATTTTTTGGGAAAAGAAATCCAAACACCCTCACACTCTCGGGGGTGGACAAAAGAAATACGGACCAAGTAAAATACCTAGAAATCACTCTAACATTAGACCTAGCATGTGGCAAGTACGTTAGAACCAATTGCGGAGCTGTATCGACGGAGAGAAGCGCCGGATAAAAATGTTTCAGAGAACGGTTCCTCTTTCTCTCTGATCGGAAAGGGCCGGGGGTGGAACGACCTCGGGGTCAAAAGGGGTAGATCCTGGCAAGTGGGGTGCTTTTAACCGTTCTCACCGCTTCCTTTCATATGTATTCATTTCACGCCGAATTCTATTGTCATCTGAAGTGGCAACTTGATCCGCATCAACTCTTCGCACGCGACCTCGCCGGATGAGAAAAATGCGCTTCTCTGACCGGAGTGATTTGTCTGGCTTAGCAGCTGTCGTGGCACTTTTGGACTGTGGGGTGTTATAATCTTCCACGAATTGATTGTTAACTTCCAGGCTCCGACTTGCATTATTCATTGCAGTGTCGGTTGTGAGCGTGAGAAATAATTGGATGGGATGCACCGAGTGTGGGTCGACTATTGTGTGGAAGTGTGCTCTAAGAGGCGAGGGAGGGATGACGAGATGAGATTAAGGTAAAAGGATTGTGCAATAGTTAATTACCTTGCGGGTGTTGTGTGGACTCGCGTTCCATTTCCTTACTGCGTCGCTCACACGCCGCCTTCACCATTGCTTTTTTCGTAACGGGCTTGTGCTAGGCATTAATTTTCACTTCCTTTGCTGAGAGGTGGATTAGTTTTTCAATTAGTCATTTGCACGAATCTGCCACTCCGTGATTTCCCACGGGATCCGAGATTCGGGAGTCGTTGGGCTGGGATGCCACAAATATTACCCCTCGAGTGTTTTAGTGTGCATAATTGAAGCCTCCCCAAGGTTTTTTTGTTTTAGAGCGACCCAGCACGGACGACGGCGTCGGGTTATGCACAAAAATGTTGGCGAAAGAAGTATTTCGTTAAACTGAAAAAAAGTAATTTGAACGGCTTAAATTTTGATAAAAAGGATGTGTACCGACCATAAATTACTTTGATGCAAGCGAGTTCGTTATAAAATTCACTTAATAGGCTTTCAATGAGTTGAATACCATGTTAATTATCATTGTGTCTTCTACTCTTTGTAAAAACGTTTGACCCGAAATGAGAGTTTGAAAAAATAGTCGTAGGTAGTCATTTAAATTGAACTACCGTCCCGTTTGAGAGCTTTGAATCAAGCTGAGCTCTCTTCTACCAGTAGGCTTGTAGGGTGGTGGTTATTATTGTGAATAATGAGGGGAAAATGGCTCGGGGTGTAATTATTACGTAAATTACAGTTGATTTAGTTGTGGTTAAGAGAGAAAAATAAATCAAAGTGTTGGAGGGGAAAGAAAGGTGGGTGTAAGATGGCGGCAACGAAAAGGGTGGGCGGGCAGAAAATGATAGGTTTGCGTAAGGTATGCACTGGGGAGGATGTCAGGCAAACCTTGAATGTAGCGAAAGGAATAAGGAATTTCAGCTTGTGTGAAAGGAGCGGAAATTTCAGTAATTCAAGAGTACAGTAATGGATGAAAAATTAAATAAAAATTTGCAAATTACATGACGATTTCTCCGCGTTGTAAGAAACAACTACGGTAATCATAGAAGGCGTACGAGGTCCACCGTTAATTGTCGGGACACTTTTTAAACTATTAACACACATCACTAAATGTTTTCGACATGCTCAAAAAAAATGAAAATTCCTAGAGACGATGTTTAAAAGCCTTAGATTTCTTCTTTTTCCCATCTTCTCTCTCTCGTAATGTTCTCACGTAAATGAAAATGCCTCCCAGGTTCATCCCCACCCGCTCACTTCCAATTTCCTTCCTTCGATCAATTCAAGAGATCATTCCCTCTGAAACCACGTTCTCAGCTCCTTTGTTTCGCCTCCATATTGGTACCCACAAATTTCTTGCGAATGGGATTTAAACGTGTTTGTGCGTTGCGGCGCGAGGCCGTTAAAGGGTTGAATCTTCATGCGCGCTCTCGTAAATAATCCTCGCTGCTTTTTTTTTGTTTTGCGCGTTTGCGGCTCTTTCCTCGACCCCTCTCATCATCCTCCTCGAGAGATTGGGGCAATCGCTCGATGGGCTGGCTGGATTGTGTGTAGTGTGCCCCGCCGCTCCTCGTCCACGAGTCTCACAATTAGGAGGGCGATAGAGAGCGCTCTCACGTCGCGGTCGCCGCGTCACTCGTCCGCGGTGGACGTCGGTGCTGCGCGCCGTGTATTTGCGTTATTACCGCTCCGAAGGTCACCCCTTATTCCGGAGTGCTCTGGCGTGCAGAGTCGACCTTTTAAAATGGCGTCGTTTACGAGGATCGGGAGATTCTCGGCATTGTTGGCGTTTCCGGATTCGTTTCCGAGGAGATGTCGGGAATGCTAAATGGACCGGAGCGAATCGTCTTCGAATGTTTTCCCTCCCCACCCATCCCGCTTTGGATTCTTGCCTTGCGTTCGGCACGCGTTGGGGATTCGCACGGAGGTGGTGCCGCGTGTACGCCGGGTGCGGGTGGGGGAGGATGCCCGTGATTTGCAACGGGTAGGAACAAGTTGCTCGTTCCGTCGGTCGGTCGGCGGGGGAAGAATGTTTACGTTGAATAAATGCCATCGGGAGTATCGGGGGATATAAAGTGAGCCGCTTTAATGCATGACTCGAAGGCTGAAGTGAAATTGAGATGCCTCTGGTCATTTTAATCGTTAAAAGCACACAAGCTATGGCCTTGATAAGGCATGATGGTGTTACATGCTTTCATAGCAAATGCGAAAGAGAATAAAAATCTGTTTTTATTCATATGGTTTTCATGACCTTGGCTTGTGCATATGATTGTTAATTGGTATTTTTGAACTTATTTTATTATTATTAATGCAAATTAAATGATGTTAGTCAGCGGAACTTTACATTAATTGTTTTAAGTAAATGCATGTGGTATGGTTTTAATACTTACTTTACTAACTTTAATAACTGTTGAACTGCAGTAGGAGTTACAATAAAACCTTTTGTCGTGGTTATGCCTTAATTGATTTTTTCCTAGTGATAAAATAATAATTTTATTAGAACAGAGTTTTCAAAAGGTCGCGGTTTCAAGTTTTTTCTAATTATATTTTCCTTTTCCGATTTTAATTGAAATGGATTTACGTTTTGATGTATCTCGCTTCGGAAGTAAAATAATCTTAGTAGATCATAGTTTCCCTTTGGCAATTGGAAGGTTCCTGCTGAAACAATGTAAATTGTGAAACCGAAGATGACAGGTTCATTCAGAAAATATTCATAAACCTTTATTTTTGTTTTTGCAGTATTATTTTCACAATTCGAAAATAAGCGTATGATAGACGAAACGAACTAAGTATTCGGTTGAGATATTTATTTAATTATAAAATCTGTCGCCGTCAGCAAAGTCATCTGTGGTTTTTGCAACGGATAACAGGTTAAATTCAATCCGAGAGCTCCATCCCTCGAGTACTGTGTGTTTCGTCTTTGAATTTTATCGTTTTATTCAATGTGTTCCTCATAGTATGTCGCGGTATATTTCGTTCCTGGACGAATCCTAATTTATACTGTTTAGCTTAGCGAAACAGGCAGGTATGGTGCCCTGATATGGATTTTTTTAAGCCGTGGAATGAGAGGAATTATAGTTTGATCGAAATCCGGAAGCGGGTGAGAATATCCCGAGAATTCCTAGTGTGCTCATTTCGTCCATTTGATCGCCATACACAACGAATTCTCTGGCGTATCTCTCACAGATGCTGAATACGTTCTTGTGTGTGTGTGTGGGTGGATCTGCAGATGAAGGTCGGTGCTGCTTTCAGACCTTGGTGTCCTGCTTAAGTTTGTGTACTATGTATTCTGTGAGCGGGGGACGACCTTTCTTCAGCTTGGGTGTGAACCTAGCCCACACATCGTGATGTCCGCAGCACGACCTTCCGCTCGAGGTCGTCTTTTTTTCTGCCCCGGTGAAACGGGGCACCTCGGCCTTTCCTTCCTGCTGTGGGATCCCCCTGAGGAGGGTGCGATGAATCTTTCTCTCCCGACAAAATACATACGGAGGGGGGAGGGGGTAAGAAGCAAGTGGCGAATGCGCCGTGTTCTTCTCTCCCACCCGTGCCTCGGAACTTCTCTCCACGCACGGTTCGGATGCGTAGTCTTAATTTTTTTTATTCCTAACAAGATTCAATTAATAAAACTTCGGGGAAATATTATGAATTTTAGGCTGGAATGTGATCTTCTCGAAATAAGTCTTCGAGATGTTATGCTCCTATTATTGACACACCCCAACGCTCTACAAGGCGCAGTCACACTCCACTATTTTCAGCGGTTACATGTAACTACCGCGATGGGCACTTAGTCCGTTATACCCATCTGTAATTTCGAGTCAACTTTGATGTGTTTAAAAAAAAGTGTCCTCGATTTGGTATTTTAATTTCGTAATGCCGGAACGAAGTACCTTGAATTTTAAACCTTTTTTTGTGATTAAAGGCAAGTAACTTGGTTATCCACACAAATTATTCACGGCACGACCCGGGTTTCGTTGCTTCGCAACATCATCAGGCCACCTGATGATGTTGCGACGCAACGAACCCGGGTCGTGCTGTGAATAAATTGTGTGGATAGCCAAGTTACTTGCCTTTAATTATGAAGCAATTCCACAAAGTGACAGCCGAAACNNNNGTTACTTGCCTTTAATTATGAAGCAATTCCACAAAGTGACAGCCGAAACCACGAATGATACTTTTTTTGTGAGTGGGAGAAGATGCTTTGCACTTCTCGGTACCTATGGGGCGTATTGAGATGACCCGAGTTAATTTTTTTTTTCCCGGGGATACTCCCCGGTCCGATTTCACCGATATTTTTTCAATCCTCAAATCACTTGATGATCAATCATCATTTACCCTTGTTATATGATCAGTAATATTAGCCATCGTTGTTAATTTATTTTTGACTTTATGGATATTTTTGTAACCATCGACTTTAAGTGGATCGGTGATTACTGTTTATTATCTTCGGCGGAAATAAACGAAGATCGAACTATCGTGGTTGTCAGCAAAAGGCGTGAATTGTCGCCTTGACAAATTTCGCCCTCGAAATGTTTACCTCGATGGATCCTGGATTTAGGTAAACTTAGGTAATTCTACTTGAGTCGAGAGGCAATCTTGCCCTAGCTTTGCATTTTGAATCGTTTGGCGTTGAAAAGGATCTGAGGTTGAATGAAGTAAATCTGTGACATCAAATTTTCGTCATTTCCAAGGCTCGACAAGAGTCCTTGCTGAATATCCGACCGGCAGTATAGAGGGTGGAATCGGGCCTCAAGTGTGTCGGATTTCCCGTGATTGCTGCCTGCTGATTGCCCCCTCGTGTGGGAACGAGGCCTGCAGTCCCTTCCCCAGCTCGGCGGCGTGCGTGCCTCATCACCCCCACACGCCCGTCGCTCGCGTCCGAGTGACTGCTACTCATCCCGAGGCGCGTGATGCTGAAGAGTCGAGGGGGGGGAGTGTGCGTCACGCGCGCCTCGGCAATTGCGCATGCGCCGTCGGTCGCGGGAGCGGCGGCTATCAGCTGTTTGACGACGAAAGGATCCCTCCCCCTTCCTTCCACTCCCGCCTCCCACTCCACCCCCCTCCTCCCTCCCGCCCTCAGCGCGCCCTCGGGAGGCCCCGCACTATTCCCATTCCTCAAAAACAGCTTGCAGTCGGCGGAACACTTTCCTCGTTTCGACACAAGACAATAAGACAATTTTTCATTACCAAATTACCGGGTCGCCCCGCTTGGCGAAAGGTGCGAGGTGTTTCACGTGTCCGGTCTTCGAAGGTGCGGCGTGGATCAAAACAAACACTGATAACGTAAGTGAGTTGACGCATAATGTTTCGCTGACGGCAGCTGTGTCAGCTATCGACTAACTCCTGTGGTGATTTCTTGGATACGCACGTGTTATCTTGGGGATTATCTTGGGTGTTATCTTGCGTTTGCGGAGGGAGGGAACGGAGCAATTGTGTTAGCGTGTCTAATTTTAATCTTATTGCATTGAATCGCAGTCCAGCCACTCCATGAGCTGGTCAGTTTTTTGCATATCGTGAATGTGGTGGATTTTATGAAGTATTCAAATGTTGGTACATGTTGGAACTTGATTCATGGGAAACGAAGCTTGTGAAACTTATATGCGCCTTGTAATCGGAACAGGAGTGGAGTGGAGCTGTTAATAACTTAGGAATTTTGCATTTTTATTGAAGTGATTGGATAAAATTCTAAAAATTGTGGGCAACATTGAACGTCCTGAAAATATATTATGGATTCTGAAATAAACTGAAGAGTAAAAAATAAAATACGAAGTGGTTAAATAGAGGTTTTATGGTCCCTTTTATTCTGCCGTTTGTTGTGTGTAATCGGTTGTTACGGTTGTTTCAGATTCCTATTTTCGCGACTATTGTGAAAAACTGACACTTTATAACTGGAATGGTCCAAATTTTTAGGCCTTGCCCTTCTTCAAATTATAAAATTAGCCCAAACCGTTTGGTCCCCTTAGAGCTCTTTAGCTGTTTGGATGAAATTCATCGAATACCTAAGTGGCTTCGCTCCCAAGCCCTATGGATACTGAACCCCACGGTCCACTTTTTTCTTGGCCAATAACTTCGTGTTACATGGCAATCGGTCAAACGAGTGACATTATCAGTTGTTTGGCTGTCAAATTGTGCGTTGTTTTAGGCGTCCCGCCATGGATAGGGGTACGTCAAAAGCCGAATAGATTGCCGCTGTGCTGTGATTTTAATGCTCATGGTCTTCGAATTTAGCAGAAGTTTTCGGAGCGTTGAACTCGTGAGTTTTAAAACACATGAAAACTACGTATAAGCTAGAGGCTTCTATTGTGCGTAAACACACACACAAATGACTATAGAAATATTGCAAAACTGATCTGCACCTCTCGAGGCGCGTCGTTTATTATAGGAGATTGATCCCGCTGCTTGGACGGAGTACGAGCAGATGTGGGCATCTATGTCAAAGGCGTGTGGTGATCGTGTCGCTGCTGCTCGTTGGGGTTCCATTGCTCGGTGGTGCGAATGGACTCCCCAAGTAAAGCGGTGATGCATGAGCAATCGGCTATCAGTTGAAAGTGATCCTTTAGCCGTTGATATACTTTAAAAGAATACTAAAACGTCGAAATTGACAGTATCTCTACACTGTCCTCTTTTCGTGTCAAGCTCCGTCTACATTTTTATCCGCGATGTTAGTCACCGTGTAGATCGAAAAGATTGTTATTGAATTTTTTTCGTCTTCCGTAGTTCAATGGCTCTAGGATTCCACACTTTTGTAAGACTCGCCAAGTAATAAATAGTGAAAGATTTGGATTGTTCACGTGGTCGAGGGGCGTATTTTGCTCTCGATAGGTGGTTGCACGTAGTGTGATAATAACCGTGAAATGGAAGAAGTTAGTCTAAGCTTTGACGTAACGTTATTGACGTAAAAGCTGCGTAGGTTGGTGGTCGTCGTATTGTTCCATTTCGCGCTCTATGGACTAGTCCTCACACGAGCCAGTATGTTTTATTTATTTCGTTAATGATGCAAATGTTTATTTCCATGGTTCGAGGTCTAACAGAGCAGTAAGAGACTTAGTGTTATGTTAGAAATAGTGATTTGTTTGTTTTTAACAGTCGAAAATGTAACATGGTCATCTGTGTATTTAATATTTTTATTTTATTTTCAGGTGAGCAGGAACGTCTGATTCCAAGTTACCCCTATTGTCAACTTCAACTTTGGTGGACTCTCCTGAGAGGTTAGCATAATCATCGTGCAGTTTATTTCTCATTCTCTTCCGTTTATCATATTTTCATTTAAATTTATGAGCTCAATCATATTTTATTAGTAATACCAAGTTGTTTAATTATTATTCTCATGTCTCCCTATGTACACCTCCGGGTTTAATCGTTAGTATTATTAATTCAGTGCATATTAGAGTACCAAGAATTATTTTATGGCTGATTACAATTTCTAAATCACAAGATGAAATTAAGTATATACTTACATTAGTTAATAAGTAAATTGCAGCTGCTTCAATTAAAATTCGATAGTAATATTTCAGTCCCGTTTTTTTTTAAACTTGCTGGACGTCACATGATACCTCCGGATAGTATAATTGGCCTTCAAAATACGATTTGGTAGATTTGACATGGGTACCTAATAGTGCTGTTAGGAAGACGCAGAAATCTAAATTTTATTCAAACTAAATAAACCCATTGCACCAAGATTTGAGAAGATAATAGCGCCATTGTATGGACACACTTTGCCAGCAATCCTTGGAAAAACATTTCATGAAACTTGGCGTGTTCCTATGGGGAAGGTTGGGGGAATCAGGCGGGTCGGAATGTTCGAAGCGAGAAACAAAGAAAAACGTTTCACTTTCTCACAGGGCGTTGTTCTCGTTTAAAAAAGGAACCGGGAATTTTGGACTGGTAAAATTGTGCCTTCGGGTCTTGACAGGAAAATTGCTCCTTCCTGGTCATTCATTGATCGACAGCAGACAGATTGATCGACCCGCGGTCATTTCTCGGCGAGCTATTGTTTACGCAACAGAACGGTACTGAGATTTGGGATATTTTGGAACTATAATAATCGTGCATTTGAAGGATGAAGGCTGAACGCCGGGACACAGTCGTGGATAAAATGAAACCGTTGGCGTCGCACGCCAATCTCGGCCGGTTTCAACAGCAGTTGTTCATCAACAAGTAATCGTGTGCCTCGATGATTACAATCAGCGTTAAATTGTTCGGGATATAGAAAACGTGGGCCATCGTACTATGGGTTTGATTCGATACATCTACGGCAATAGTTCGTCATTTTCCGAACCTGTCGCGGAAATGGAGGTTGGGAGAAGGAATTTCCCAATCCGGGAAACTTAGGTAATTCTACTTGAGTCAAGAGGCAACCTTGCCCTAGCTTTGCATTTTGAATCGTTTTTCGACTGCCCGGGATCGAACGAAACACTCACCACGTTATTGGATAAAAAAATCGACGACACAACATTATTTTAGCGTCTTGGTGCTTTTAAAATCCATTACTTACTCTTGAGATGCGAGCCACAGCCTGTATGCGCGACAGCAATTCGTCGTCATTTAGCGACGACAAATCCTGGAATTAGTTTGTTCCTCGATTAAATCCCCACCTTGAATTAACTAAATCTGTTATAAGGTTTGATGCCTCTATCTCTATAAAGTACGCGCACTAGCAGAAAATCATTCTTGAAATTCATGAAAATCTCAATTATCCGTTGCAATATACGTCAATAGCGACACCTAACGAAAACTTGGCACCATAAACCAGAGCGCCAGACCAGAATATAGGTATAGTATAGGTAGCAGTACCCGTATGAACATTTAACTAAAAAATAAATCGCGTGTGAAAAGCCGTATAATTTAATTGGGAGTTAGGTCGAGATAAGCTTAAATGCACCTATTTGTTTTATGAAGTGTGGGGTTAATGATTCAAAGTTAGTGATTTTTGTGTCGGCCGACTGTTTATTTCCGGCGTTGAAGTCTCCCGGGGAATTTCACATCTTCCGATGTACTTGGATGTCTGTTCAAGCGCATTCCGCAACTGAAATCATGTCACCGGTGAAGCTGCATGCAAACGATAAATTAACCATGTCGGAATGCCATCCTCTTTAACCTTTTCTTTCTAATTACCTTCGTGAACGAACACCGCGCTGATGTAATAAATCGTCGGCGGAGAGGTGCAGGTCCAATGGAATCTTATTCCAAGCGATTTCGATCGCGATGAGCAATGCCACTATGCGCGAGTACCTGTAGTCGGTGTCTGCATTTGTTGTTGAGGGAGATTTTGATTGTTCTAGTGTCCAAGAGATGATTGCATATTTCGCAAGCTCAATTGGCCTATTTGTCATTTTTTAAATGATTTTTGGGTAGGTTTTTAAAAAATTATGTAATTATATTTTTTGCTTCAAATAAATTGATGCTAGAGTTGGGTCTCTTTGAGAATTCGAACAAATGTTGTTGACGTTAAAAAAATTGCAAGTGTTTCTACTCACCCTTGCGGTGATTTTTGTTCATTGAATGCAACATATTTGCATTTACATAACTTTTGAATTCTCACCTTTCGGAATATTTCGAATATATTTTTGTTTAACGCGACTGGACAAAACATTTAATATTATTTTATCGTATAGATCGTCATCGCAATTTCATGTTCATAGGGAATATCCCACTTTCCTTTTGTTGCGAATAGAGCTGTTGAGTTTGGAATTATTGATTATTATCGGTCGTAGAAGTCCTTTGGCTTTCCACGGTCAAAAATATTTTTCTATCATTTCAAGAAGTCCAAGACTCGGCCTCGAATGTATGTATTCATGTATGCTCTTCGATCGAAGGCAATGGCAACGACTTAAAAGCCTATTCGACACCGAAACGGACCACGTCAGCGGGGTAAAACAGATGAACAAGGAAAACAATTATTGACTTCATGAAGCTTGCTGTATCACGTTCATAACTCTAATGAATAACACATCTAATGAACTTCAGATTCCTCTTCTTTGAGAGCGTGGCGTGGGAAGTGGCGTCCTAGTGCCATCCACGCCCCCTCCACCCTCTCTCTGCGACCCCATAAAATTAATAATGTGGGTGACTCTGTGCTCACGTCGTCAGTCAAGATCGTCTCTGCCGCTATGGGGTTTAATACATGCCGGGCACGGCCAATAACATGTCGCGTGCGGTGACAGTAAGTAATAACCGCAAGGAATGTTGTCTCGTGAAAAGGCGAAACAAAGCTAATGGCGAACAATGGTGGCACTGCAGATGTCGTTGTGAATATTTGCGTACACGCGAAGTGATCTAATGCGATAAGTGCGTATAAAATCCGAAAGAGGAGAAACGCGACTGCAGTGAATGTTCTGATGAAACTGCCTTAACGGGAATGGAGCAAATTTTCACACGAACGAGCGTCAATGTGAAAAAAATCGAGAAATGTTGGCGAAGTCAACATTTCTCGAGCGAGGTGAGTCAGTCTTGCGTTTTTAACTTACCTCCCTGTGGTAATCAATCAGTTAAACGTTTTAGCGTCTGTGTTGTAGGACTTCAGGGTGCGTCACTGCGTACAGTCGCCTCATTTTATTATCATGCATTTCATTTTCGCGGAATGCCGGATGTGTCCCGTCCTCGGACGTGGAAATGCAGTTTTCGTTTGGGCGTTCCGTAATTAGCCGGCGGGTGCTCCCAAGTGGAGGGGAAGGCGGCGACCGAGTATCCTCCCAGCGCCTACGCTACCCGCGAAAGCTTGTGCCTGGATTGAATGGGGGAACGTGGGCGATTCATTCCCGTGCCTCGACGTTTCGAGAGATGCTGGGGAAGTTCATTCGTCTTTGTGTTTCTCCCCGGGACCCGCGCTTAGGGTGGTTAAGTGTAACGAGCCACAATAAATAAACAAATATGTTCCCAGGAGTGAAAACACGTTAGTCGCTAAGTCTAGTTGCAAATAAGTTTTTATTTTTGAGACTAACTGTTCACATTGCAATAAAATTTTAACGATAACTGCTATTCTTATAAATACTAGTTCTATAGCCTGATGTTACAGGGTGAATCACCATTAGTTGTTGCGTCCAATGATCGCAACGCATAAATGTATTGCATAGGCAGAGAATATTGGTGCAGAGAAAAGCGCGTATCGCCCCGTCGCGTTATTAGTGGCCGAGTTACATCAAGACTTATTTTACACTCGCTATTCCGTCACCTGGCGGAATGGAACCACGCTTGACAAGAGCTTCTCCCGAGATCCTTAGAATAATCTCCACAAGGTTTCTTGATTATGGCGTTCTTTCGTTTAAACAAGAGATTTTAATTTCATTTTTCCTAGCGAAGTAATCGACATTTGCATGTAACCAAGGTAATGACTTCATGTAAACCTGGAAGCCACCGCTAGGGTATGTGGTCGGGAATATATCCGCATTACCTATTATCTATTGTCTGATTTTAAATTATCCGTGGACACTCTCTGCTCCACTGATTTCTTCCGCACTGTCCTATCCTACCATGCTATTTCCGCCTCGGGCAATTCCATTCATTTTTTCATACACACCCCATTCCAGGATGCCCCATGCTTCTGTTCCACTGATATTATTCGTTTTTTAAATCTCTTGGGACGCATTTCCCCTCCGCTTTCTCGGTCCATTCAGCGTTCAGATATTCAGCCGGGGAAAATATCAGACGTACCCTTCCTTCAAGTTGCCGTCTCGAGAGGTAACGCCAACAGGGTGCGGGGATTGGCACTGTGAAGATAGACCGAGGGGTTG
>LYUA01000073.1:57376-67933 GCA_002093875.1 Calopteryx splendens | reverse complement strand
CGGACGGATGGCCGTCCAACCCACCCCCCCCCTCGTCACAATCTCTCCCCCCCCCACCCATCCAACCCGTCACCTTCGTCGAAACCCGAGAGTCGTCGAACCGGAAGTGGATCATCTTCGCGAAACCACTCAACCGGCATCGTTGCCGAACTTACGGCTATACTTCCTCCCCATGAACTCCCTCCGTCGTGGTTGCAGTTATTTTTTCTCTCTCTCACTCTTTTTCGCGTCCGTCTCGTGGGCGCATGCGCCGACTAAGAGGGAGGCTCTCTTTCTGATGGGGGCGATCAACAATATCCTCCACCTCCCATCCCCTATGGCATTTGCATACATTACGACCGTCCCGGGAGAGGATAGGCGATCCTCGGGCCTTCGTCTTCCCTTTCTCACCCGCCCGTCCCATCACACTTGCCTCTTCCTCTCCGTATAAGCACAGGACTCTCGGGCGAATCAAGGGCGTGTTGTTTTTTTTTACGTAACGTTTCGGTCGATACCTTTAGAGCGAATTGGCTTCCGTTGGTGTGTCGAATTTGAGTGCTTCGTGGACTCGGGCGCGAGGAGCCGTGGAGTCTTAAGAGACGGAAATTCGACCACAATGGCCGCCATTTCACTCTTTAGCATCCGCTGAACGGAAAGTTCCGTAAGAGGCGCCCCCGGTGTGGACTCAAGGTTGAATTCCAGTGTGAACGTCCGCGTTTCAAGATTACTCACCACGGTCCGAGGATTTAAATTTTTTTCGGGAAGATCTTCGTATTCACGCGTCGTGCAATTATTTCCTCTTCGTGATAATGAGGAAAAAGTTGCCCTCTCAGGAATGGAGATCCCTCTAATTGATTTCAGAATTTCGTGAAAGGGAACGATGTAATGTGTTGATATTTTTAGACATTAATTTAATCATAAATAGCGACGCAGGTGCATTAGGTACGTAAAATTTGCGGATCCACGTACCCACTCGATTAACGTTTGACCCCTTTTGCGTAAGATGCCTACTTCTGGATAAATTGTGATTTTTTTTTTTTTTTTTTTTAATCATTCGAGATTCTCTGGATATACCAAGTAAGAATCTTTACAGCTTTCTGCATGCACTGGTGTTTGAGCATATTATAATCGTTCAAATCGTCATTCAAATTCTGATTGTTATTGTGTTACGTATTGTTTGCTTTGGTATATATGTTGTCAAAATAAGATTTGATGAAGCCAGGCTTGGCTGATATCTCTACTGTTCGATGGAAAAATTTACTCGTAGGTAGGTGAGGATTTCTGAGAATCGTGGATGATCTCTGAGAATCGTGGATGATCTCTGAGGGCTTAGAGTTACTCCGTGCTAGTTCGCTGATATTCTTCTCTACCTGGACGAATTCCGCGCACATTATCAAACTCTTGTTATCGGCCGCCGTCGTATGTGCTGACACTGACGAACGATTTATATTCGGTGTTTCCCCATGCTGAGGCTGATTTCAACTAATATCCAAGAGACTTCGTGACAAATATTGCGTCCATTTCCATTAATACTTCCCTGACTGAAGCCTCTTGGGATTATCATAATAATTTCGCTCTCGGGAAATCCCATTCCAAAGATTCCCGTCTTTTTCCAGCAGGCAATCAGGGCCCACTATGACGAACTGCTTCTCTGATGGGTGATAATAATTGGAAGTTTGGAAGAGGTGATGTCATCTTTCGTTAGCGATGGGATATAACGATTCCCGGACTGTTGTGCCCGACGACATAAGAGGAATCTGTGCGTGCCACATCACGCATTCATTACCTGTCACCTCGGGAGATTTTCGGGGGCATCGGGAGTCTCGTCTGCCGGCTCCAACGATGGCCCGCCTCAGCCATCCCGTGTGCGACCTTTTCGGGCGTTTCCCGTTCTTCCGCGAGATGCGTAATGCATCACGCCGGGGGGCTGCCGAGGGCTCCTCGTCCGCCGTCGGTAAAATAGTTCGGAGCGTCCTCTTCTTGGAGGGGGGGGGAGCCCGCAGTTTCCCCACCCGGGACCCAACAGGTCCTTCCTCTACCCCAACATGAACTCAGCTGTAGAACGTCTCTTTATGGAGTCCGTGCGGTTTTCCTTTCATTTTTTTTGTTGTGTATCATCTCCGCTTTCACTCGCCACGACCGGGATGGATGGCGGCCGATCTCCGTGGCTGGAGGAGGAGTGAGCGGAGATGGAGTTCGTTGGCACCGGCAAAGCCTTCCGCTCACCTCCTCCCTCCCCCGTCTCCCTTCCCGCTCCCCTTTCTTTGCTACTTATTACACCCCCTCCCCTCCGCCAACCCCCTCCAACTATTTCAGCCTCCTCCCGCGAGAGCTCTCATCGGCGATTGGCCCCAAGTGAGAGAGCGATTCGTTACCGTAACCGACTAGATTCGGTTCGTTCAGTTTTTTACGGGTGGCCAACGTAGGAATCTTATTTTTTTATCCTTTTGATAGAATTCAATCTGGAATTAGAAACTCCGAAAGACTGTTGACGTTCTCTGTCGCGCGATCAGTTGTGGTGGAAAGGACGAAGGCTTGCTCTTGCTATCATCGTGAATGCGCCGATAAAGAGGCTTCGAATCTCTGAGTCGCTCCGTCCTACCGCACGATTAAATCCATCCATCCATTAAATCATCTTGCAGTAGATTGGTATAGATATCTATGCCAATCTGCAGCAAGTGGAGTTTATTATTGTAGGAGTTATTGTAGGAGTGTTTGTCGGGGGCTCATCATAACTAAAATAATTCTAAATCGTCAGTATGTTCGGATACGAGGAAATATTCACATGAAGTCGACCAAGTTTCCATGTCGGACAACCCACTCAAGTCCGAAGTAGTGGTATGCGGTGGAAAGGTGCTGGTAGTCCTTCCTCTGTAAATACGGCCCCATAAAAGTTGTGACAAGGATTACGCGCAATTTGTGAAATACAAAAGGAAGATCTCTTGTATTCAAACTCCATGGTTTTTATTGCAGCAAACTCATCTCTAGCCGTACCTAACCCGGATTCACTATTTCATAAAATGCCGATATATTATTGTGCCAAGTGTTTTTGAATTATTTCACTATTTACTTTGTCAAATTTCAAATCCGAAGGCGGAAGATTCAGCTTGGTGATCGGTGCGCGCGGAAGAAATATGACAAATGTTTCATTCCATGTCATTTCTCTGGAGCCTAACGTTTTCCGCTAATATTAACTGTAATCTCTCCCAGCTAGCTTTTATATTTCGTCATGATTCATTACCTTCTTTTATTGCCTTTTTAACGGTATGTACTCGGATTGGAATTGGACTTTAGTTTTTTGCGCCAATTTGGATTGATTTTTTTCTCTTCCTTTTATTTCCTATTTCGCGCAAGGGCCATAACGAATGCCATTATTATTCCTTGTCGTGTGCTACTTTTTATGTTTCCACTGTTGAACCTCCTGTTTCCACCCATCCATTTTGCCCCTTTTACTCATCTAAATCTATGCTTCTTCCGTTCTAAATATATGTTTTCAATGCCCAGTATGTTCGTTTGGGATCATAAAAGTTTAAATATCACGCAAAGTATACTTAACATTTGTCAAGCGTTGTCCGTTTTGTCGGCAATATCCATCGGCACGTTTGTAGCGTGTTATTCGGAGCGTAATGTTGATGAAATAGGGATGCGAGGAAGAATTCGTGCGCGCATGGAACCGACGCGTCCGGTTCAAGTGGAATCTCAAAATAGCTCGCTGAAGGAGCCCTGGAAAAAAAGAAAACGCTTCGCAATTTCTCAATTCTTCATCCCCCTCCTCCCGACTTTCCGTTCCTTACGTTCGATTTCCGGAATTCCGCCGCATCTCTTTCTTCCCATGAGACATTCCTCCGCGCAACTGCCCCGCCTTATACAAACTGCCATTCGATGTCCTCTCGACCCGGAATACCTCGTTCAGTTTCCTCATCCTTCCCATTCCTCATTCGTCCTTCATTGTTTCTTCCTGTGCTCATTGCATCTGTGCGCTCTCCATCTCTCTCTCGGTATATCCTTCTTTACTCTCAGGGATATGTTTACTCTTGAGGTTCGCACGCGAGGTGACCTTCTTTTATTCCTCTTGTTGTTTCTTCCTGGTTTAGGCCCGAGTGATATGGAAGCGTTCGATCTGGGAAGGAACTTCAGGCCCGAAACATTTACCTCTACTTTTGAGGTAGAGATGTTTCGGTACTTAGTGTTTGCTGTAATTATTTTTGTCTTGGTTTTCCTCCAATTTTTCCTGTAAATATGCATACCACTTTCGATTTTCATCGACCTGAGCACTTGAGGATAAACGCTGTACGATACAATCAGAACAATTGATCTATTCTATTCGAATGGCCTGTCCTACTCGGAATTTGATACATCTTCACTACTGAATAATTTCTGCCTCCCATGCCTAATCTCTTCCTCCCTCTCCCTCGCTTACCCATCATTCTACCCTCTTCAGCAATCATCATCATCTTCAGTAATCCATCACCACTCATAAGATATATTATAATGTGCATAAGATATATTTTCGAAAAAAATAAATAAGCATAAATTAAACTGGAAAAATGTTTGGGAAGAATGAATGAAGAAAGACTACCGTAAGTAGCATTGGAGTACACAAACCCAGTGGAGGAAAAGATGTCGGAAGACCTAGAAAGAGATGGGGCAATGTTCTGGAACAGGGTCTGGAGGCCGAATAGTGTCCGAGGTGATGAATGTCCAAAGCTCGGGCCCCCTTTTTACGAGTTCTGAAGAAAATCACGGAATGGGAATAGCGAGAATGTCGTGAAATTGTCGGTGACTTGGTCTTCGTTCGTCCTCGAAGGCCTTTCATCCATTTTCCAATTTATTAGTTGACATTTTAGCACGCTAGGTGTAGGGATCGAATCAAGGTGTGTGGCAGTAAATTTTCAAGTCCACGCACGAAAGGAGTTTTCTCCGTCGTCGATCGCTAATGCATTTTGCAAATTTACGCAGGAGAAATCTAAATGTGTATTTCATTTTCTGCTTATGAGGTTTTTTTTTTTGCCGAGAGCAGCGAAAGTCCTGTTCTATTCGATCGTCCATTTTCCTCAGGCTGTATTCTCGACCCGTTTCCAGCCTCGTCTTCATCCTCCTCCTCCTCCTCATCCTCTCTGGGTCGTCAATGGGATTCAGATTCTTAGGAATCAAAGACGCCTACGTGTTGCGTTCCAAGGAAGGGGAAATCTTGGGACCAAATTTCTTGTTAAACGATCATCCAACCCGTTCTCCCCCCTCGCCCTAGTTTGCTAAATCCAGGGACAGCGTAGGTAGTGTTTAATTTCGCCAATCTTTTCATTGAGCATCTTCTCCAAGGTGCATATGTCAACGAACCCAAAGACTCGTTCTCGAAGATTTTCTTGGAACATTTTCCTCGGAGTCTACAAAATCTGTTTGAAATTAAATATTTTTCTACCTTTCTGTCCTTATTTTGGATTGTTTGGGATGGTGATGATGAGCAAAGGAAATTGCCTCACCTTAAATGCTCTTTGTTTGCGGTGGGCTTCGCAGAGTACACAACTACATAGACATTCTTATGACACTATGTTCCATAATAATCCTTGTTCTAGGATTTTATCAAGACATGGATCGTCGACAAATCGAAAATGCCTCCTTTCTACTTAATACATATATACCATTTCATTGCAGTACATATCGTTAATGTTGATTTTTACAATTACTAACATCAAGTTTGTTTTACCAAGTAGCTACGCACCCATTATCCAGGGTTCGTGTTGGTGTAGTGTTATCTTTGTCATCACTGAAAATTATGGCGGAAATATCCTCCTCAGTGGGTTTGAGGACTTACTAGACGACAGTTCATGGGTTGTCTGGAGGACGAATCGATAAGTGATTTCTAGAGAAGATTCCATTTGTATGAATTAAACTGAGATTGAATCGATTTGCAGCATGAGATGTGGCGCTCAATGAAGTCAGCCTCATATTGACGATGGATCTCACATTCCCAGGAATTGTTCGTTTAGTTACTTTTTCGAACCATCTGGTACTTTTCCTGTTCGAAGAGATGACGTATGTGCATACCATATCTATCCAAAAGTGTTTTCACCACATCGTGAATCAGAACTCTGATTCACGATGTGGTGAAAACTTGTCATGCGTATTTTTTAATTTTTTTCAACATATTTTTTCCTGCTTGTCAATGGAGTTAACCATTATTTTTGTTGGGTAAGGTCAGCAGTTTCCAACATTGTTATCAGTACTGAATACACCTATTGAAAGCGGGTTAGTAAACGAATAAGCAGAAAAATGGTAACCGAAACTCGAATAAAAGGAATGGAAACACCTGTATGCGCGTTATCATTGCGCATTTTAGCAAGTTTCTTTCTTCCGTCGATTTTTATTCCCTCGTCAAAGCGTTGCCGTCGCCGCAGTTAGGAAACCGTTTGGGTTTTTTCTTCTTCTTAATCTTCTTTCTAAAGTTTAGTCGCTCCGCCCTGTGGATTTTTCACTCGGCCGAGCGAGGGAAGTTAAAGAGAGAGAGAGAGGGCGGGGGGGATGAGAATTCTAGTGTTTCACGCTGCTTCACACAATGCAGTTGGCGCCGCCGGTACCGTTGCGCTCGCCTGGGGACGACGGCGGCAGAAGGAAGTCGTCCTCTGGGGTCGCGGGGGCGGGGTCCCTGGGGTGAAGGAGGAGGGGGCGCGGGGAAGTATGTCCAGATTCAGTCGCGTTAGGGGGAAAGGATATAATGTTTTCGTGTTTGCCCTTGTACTTCATGATGTAAAGTGGTTTAATCCGATCCCGATGTTTAAGTATTTCGTTCACCTTTGGATCTGGTTCAACTGCTCCGTATGCGGACGCAAATTCGGAAGATTATTACGCATCTGGCTAAACTGACACCTTCCACCATTTTTCTAAGTTTTTAATTAGTCATATAGTTCTATTTCGGGAATTTGCGTTTGCCTTGATGTCATCCACCTCAGGTTGTCTGTCTAAGGTTGGTTCTGGACTACCCCCATCGTTTCGCGTGAACTTCCTCTATTGTGTGCTCTATATTATTTTCTCCTCCGGTTCTTCTACCTGCCTTCATGCTGTCCAAAAAGCCTATTCTCTTCCTCCTCCTTCCCCTCTTACCCAGCATATTGCCTATTAAGGCCTTAATCATCCCATTACCTCTTAATATCTCCTAAATGCACTTTCCGCCTTCTTCGAATTTCACCAATCCAAAATTTCGTCGTTAGCCTTTGTGTCTGTCCTACGTATTTTCAGCTTCCTCATCCATACCTCAAAATCCCCTCATATAGACGCTCATCCTCTTGTTTCTAACAACTTTCATATCAGATAACAATAAAGTCAGTTGCTTGGGAACTTCAAGCGAAACGATTATGCTAATGTCTCTCATGCTAATGTCTCATGCCATCAACCTGAGTTGCATGAAAAACCTATATGGGTGATGTAGATAATTTTGATAGTAATCAGTGTCAAACGTCAATGTTAATAGATGTAAATAGTTGAAAGGGGCTCCCTGGCACTTCGAATATACCTGATTGATTCGAGCAGGTAAATAGTCTGGTACCATGGTACACGGCTTTTGCGTGGGTTTTTACTTGTATCATGGCAAAAACACGGGAAACACTGCGTGTAATAGCGAATTAGCCGGAATTCCTCCTGAGGAGAAAGGAGAGTTTCTTTTAGGGAACCATATAGTTTTCTATCTTATTTTTGTAAAATAATTTAACTGAGTCCTAAAAAATCTATTGTTTCAATACGTTGTCTTCGTACGCGAAGGCTGTTTGTTTTTCTGAATTTTCTTTTTCTCTTAAGGATTGTGTCACTTGAGAAGTGCAATAGGGTAGTGAGGACCCCTTAACTCTCGGAAAGTGCGATGTTCAGTTTTGTGTGACATGTTCGTAGAAACGGTGTGACGACTTGGGATTTCACGACGGAAGCAGGGTTTTCCTCCAATTAGAGAGAACTCGAAAACTTGGATGCGAATTTTTTCTGGTATTTCGAACGGAGAGGATGTGAGACATGAAGCGAAGGGTGTGAGGACCACGAAATTTGGCAACAAGGGAAAAATTCCAATTGACGTGACTCTCATCTTAAGACACAGGTATGTAGGGCTTATTTTGGTCTCGTTTTCCCACTGCGGTTTTGTGTGTACCTGCTGGGTGGGCCCTCGCGAGTCGAATAAGACGAGGAAAGGGTACTGGAGTCAGTCTGCTTCAGTTTAATCGGGAACCTGCCACCACGGTAGCACCTGTTGCCCGCAAGAGGCCTCCGGTTCCTCTTGCCAAGTCTTCTCCGCTCTTACTGTTGTTGCTGTGAGCAATTTTCCCGTCCGAATCTTTGGTTGCTGCCTTGCCTTCAGCCGGAACGGTGACGGTTGAAATGGGCCTACGGATCCACCTTCAAGTAGCCGAGGTCCCCCTGAACTTTTTAGCCTGTGGTGTACAATATATAGGTGTGTGTACCTATACGCTCGCCGCAAAATGAAAAAAATACCTCGCCGGTGACCTATCAGGGAAATTGCTCTCCATAGGGAAAACGAACATAACGGGGGGGGTGGGCTGATTAAGCTGTAGATCCTCCCGAAATATTACTGCCTCAACAAACACACCAATATACTTTTGGATGTGAGAAATTAAACCTTGAAACCTATGCCGGGGTAGATAGTAATCTTGTGGTCGGCACCTTAAAGTTATTAAGTCTGAATTCTCGAAATGGTGCAAGGCCTTATGTTAAATGTATGAATTGATTAAAAAATATATATTGATACAAATACAATTTAACTGCCGAGTAAAGGTTTACGTCAGTATTTCGTGTCGTGTCATGCTCCAGCTTAAAACAACTTTTATCATAGAATTTAATTTTTAACTCATTCCAAGGTGGTGGTCATACATCTGCGTAGAGCAAAAGTAAGGAATATTTCTGCGCTCTCGAGTCCTTTTTAATTAGAATGAAGCCATTGCCCATTATTCATTGCCATGTTCAGCCTCTACGATGTGGTCGGCTATGTGGGTTATGGATGAGAGAATGCTGCATTGTGCTGAGTTGAATTCCATCTAGCGAAGAAAATTGTGTGTGCGCCAAACTCCTTGCAATATTTATCTCTTTTCTTTTCAGCGCACACCCCTGCTTTCTTATATAAGCAAAAAGTGTGTTATTAAACTATATGAGGTGCAATTATCCCTTCCTAAGTGACCTTAGTTATTTTCATCAATTGGAAAGTTGATTGCAGGGGTATGAACTCATGCTCCCGGATGTATTAGTTGTTCCCGATTCCGAGGTTTTGAAGGGCAAACATCGTGGAATCGTATTGTGGGACGGCCCTAATTAAAAGTGAAAGGCTTTTTTTAAGTTGTCCCTGGACAACTGAATGCCAGCTGTAAGCTATCTGGGATAGTTTTCTGTTGGTGAGGAGCGATAATTTCTTTGTCGCCTCGGTAGAATTTGGCTTTGTTGATTGCTTAATTTATCTTTAAGTTTTAAGTCTGCGCCAAACCTTCCTTCACATAGGATTCACTTGAGAACTCGGAGAGGTTGGAGTAGGTGGTTAAAACTTAGACATATCCCTTCGTTCGAGTGTAGCCAATGGATCTACAATAAAAGGATATCCCAAGCATTCGGCGTGATCCGGATTTGTTACCAAGATATGTGCTTCTATAATCGACATCATTAGTTCCTTCTGGACGCATTTTTCCATCACTTATCTTCTTATGGGAATAAAGTTCAGTGTTTTTCGTTTTATACATAGCATTTGCTCTATTTTTTTGTCCGCTTTTAGGCGCAAAATCGAGTCAGAAATTTAAGAGAGCACTCGGGACGTTTCTCTAATTTTTATTAGATATTACTTTTCTTTCGTAAGATGATTCCATCGTGTACACACTATTCATTTTATGCGCCGTAGAAAACTATTTAGCGAGAAGGAAATTGACGGGTTTTAAGTGTTGAAATGTTTGTCACGCTTGAGATTCCACAATATATTTTTGACAAAACTGATCGATAGAGGATTTTAAGTTTCTACTCTCTCGCGCAGTTAGTGCTGATGTTGGCCGTCATCGACTTTTTAGGAAGGAAGGGAAGTTCAAGGAGCAGCGCATGTATCGTAGCTCTCCTTTTCATATTTTCCCCCTGTGATTTGCAGTGATGATGAGATAATGTTATTGACCACCTCATCTTGATCGTCGGTGAAGTCGCACTTGCAAGTTTTACGCGCTCGCCATTTATGCTACCTACTCTTTTTATTTTCTCCGGAATCGGAAAATCCTCTCCTCTCCATGGAAGTGATTTGCGGAGATGATGTAGCCTCTCGCAAACGACAGCAAATCACCTCGGACGTTTATTTTAATAACCCGAAAATTGAAATTCTCATGAGGGACCTTCAGAAAATCCCGTTTCCGCTCCTCCTCAAGTATCAAAAATCAATCGGAGGGGATGTATTAAGGGTGATCCGCGTTTCAACTTCAAGAAAAATGTTCCGTTCCTTATTTTTTAATAGGGATAATCAACGTGTCTGTCGGGTTTACGATACGTACTTGAGATCTTTCCGTGGGCGGTGATAAGTGTTGGCTCCAAGGTTGCAGTGGTCGCCCTCCCGTCACGCGCTCATCT